>CM067380.1:74709244-74728664 GCA_034510155.1 Eucriotettix oculatus
TGCCAAAACCTGCAACGAGGAAGACACTTTATTATTACAAGAAGATCTAGATAAAGTTAATAGCTGGGCTCTGGAAAATAAAATGAAAATTAATGGAAAGAAAATCAGCTCAATCTCGTTTACTAAACGCACCTTGTTAAATGAGACAGAATATAGAATAGGTGGGGAACAAATTCCAAGGGTAACGAGCTGTAAATATCTGGGGATATTTTTCAACAATAGACTTGGGTGGGAGGAACAAGTGAATTTCACGGCCCGAAAAGCGTGGAATTCCTTACATTTCATTATGAGGAACTTAAAAAAGGGAAGTTCAAAAACAAAGGAGGTGGCATACTTATCTCTAGTTAGACCAATTTTGGAATATGGGGCGGCTTGTTGGGATCCTTATAGAATTAATCAAATAGAATCATTAGAGAAAGTTCAGAAAAGGGCTGCAAATTTTGTGCAAGTAGGGCCAGGTCATAGGAAGGAAAAAGTAAAACAGCTAGGTTGGGAGGTCTTGTCAGAAAGGAGGGAGAAAGCAAGACTGCATTTGCTATTCAAAGCTTATACGGGGCAAAAACCATGGATTGGAATTAGCTACAAAATGCAAAAGCCCAGTTATATAGGTAGATGGGATCACCAATTCAAAGTGAAATATAGAAAACAAAAAACAGATGTTGGCAAATTCTCATTCCTAAATAGGACTATCAACGACTGGAATAATTTACCTGTGGGGGTGTTTGGAGGAAATCCTCTTCAAGAAAATAAATTTAGGTCAAATCTGAAAAAACGTGTGAAGTGAAGTGGATATTTATTTAATATAAATGTGTTTCCGAATATAAAAAAGTGAAGTGAAGTGTTTCTCTTTTCTCTTTCAGGGCATCCACGGAACATGTTTATCTTTCTTTAGTTTATAATTATGTATATTTAATTATGTATCTGCCACCGGGCTTGCGCCCAATTGTAGATTATTAGCAAATACAAATACAATAAATGAAGCTTTAAAAAACAATATTTCATTTTGTTTAAAATAAATCTATTTCATTTCTTAAAAATAATCAATTTAATTACATCAAAGTTTTCTGACTTTAAAATTTACAATAAATAAAAAGTCGGCACATAAATTTATTACTATTTGTTGTAAAACGGCGTTTCGTCTCCTTTTTGGGACTTCCTGAGATGTATAATTTAGCAATTCATCATATTTACTTCTTGACTCCCTCACCCGAAAAGATTGTTAAATGTACATGTGAAGAATTTAGTGTCGCGGACCATCTCCAGCAACTGACGGTTACGGCCGAAATGATCATTTGAATAAATAGTGATAAATTTATATGCTGACTTATTGGGCGTCTTTTTATTTAATCAATTTAATTCATTTAAAGCTCACCACCGGTGAAAGATATTAAAAACTGTGTAAAATTAGTAAAAAAAACAATTGTATTTGCTGCTTGATTTTGGACCATCCCTCAGCCACGGCTGTTGTATAGGAGATAGGTTTTAAAAATATTTTCCAAATTTTCCCGAAATAGGGGTTATTTTGAAAATCCATGATATTGCGCATACGCGCCTGGTTTGTAGTAACAGTAAAATTTGGTGAGCGAGAATAGACGGAGGCATGTGTCTAGTGCAGCCTAAAGGTTAACCAGGGTGGTTTTACAATGGTACACCTCGCCTAAATTACCTTCACCAACAACTAAGTCTTCTCCTTTGGTATAGCAGTTTTTGACGTGTCTGCGAGACTTTCAATGACCAACAATTTTCCTCAGGGAGGGGCTAAACTTAATAAGTTTTGAATATATTTGTTGATAAAATTTCCGGAATGCTTATAATTAGTTTCCGTAGATTTAAGTTAGAATATATGGAGTGTGAATATAAAAGCAACAAGCAACGATTGAGAAACATTTCGTCTCATCTAGGGTTTAATATATATTTCATGTCATAAGAAATTGTATTAAAAATTCTTGTAGTAACTGACGATATGTTAGTGCAGTCTCATCATATCCACTCTCGAGGCCCACTGACTAACAGTTTAATTCTCATGTTGTCTACTACTAAATAATGTAGACGCATAATCAAAAGTTACCTTCGTTAAATAATTTTCTCTAAACATGATTTAATATCATCCACATTGAAATGAATATGAGGGATATAATTATTTAAATGCGATATTTATATATTAATAATAAGCTCTTTAATAATAAAAAAGAAAACAATATACTTGATCCAAAATAAATTTACCTTAATCTTACAGTTGCTATTTTCAAACTTAACGCCGGCAATATATAATAAGATAAAAAATTATACAAATAAATTCCTTTAAACTAACAATTCTATATCTCTAAACTCAGAGTCGTTTATCATAGATCAGTATCAGAAAATTAAACACGAAATCTACTCGGACCTGGAAGTATAGGAAATCAGCAAAAAGGTTACAGGTGCAATTTACAATGTCAGCTTAGTGAATATTCAAGATTCTTCCTCCATGCAATTTCCTCCTCAGAGTCGCCGCCGCTATTCTTCCTGGTTCAGGAAGAATTTATGTTTATCCTCCTTTTCTTGGACTACTTGTCCAATAATGCCGATCATCTGTCCAGCCATCTCTCTCGTAATCTGTTCTCAAAAATCTCTCCCGTCTCACCACTCTCGAAAAATCTCTCAATTCTCTCCGAAATCTGTCTGCACGCCTGTTTAAAATCTACTCCTCACTTCTTTGGTTCATATCACACAGGTGGCACGGATGTATTTTGACCAATAACATTTATTGTTTCTTTTCTTTGAGAGTCAAAGTTTACCCCTCTCCTTCCAGACGTTTTTGGAAAAATGCCCGATGCCGCCAAATCTCACCAAAATTGGGAAACACCCCAGGCGAGCCGTGATGTCTGAGTTTTATTGTCCCTGGCTCCATTGCTGTTTCCTTTCTTTTGACTCCGAACCGCCAAAAGTCCGAGCAGATGTGTTTGGCCATTACAAAATATAGTAAGTAATTCATTTTCAGCTTCATCGGCTGTCTTTGCTTTTGTAAATTTAAGAACGATATTATGCTTTGTATGCGCACTAAATTAAAGGTCTAAGTTCTACAAAAGGACCCGGAATTAAATTAACTGCTTGAGTAGCAGATATAAAACACTCTTCAGAAACATCCTCTCGGTTCACAGTCTATCATTATGAGCAATCAAGTCATCTACCCCATTAGTTGACATGATTGAAAATGGAATTATGTTGGTCAAGAGTCGGTCCTGCACGGCGATGTCCTCCACCACACCTCGCGCTATGGGATTCGCAAATGAGTGAATAGTTCAGAACCACACTCTGTCACTTTGGTCGGTTAGGAATGTCACTGGCCAGGCGACCAACTCCGTCGCAAGTTGTACTTCTTCTACCAATTTCCAACACCTAATGTAGATTCTTGATATTATCCACACCATTCTGTCACCATCTTATATCGACAAAGAAGGTCGATGGAATGGTAGCGAGCCTGGAATGCTGACACGTAGACTCGGGTTCGAGTCCCAGCCGACGCAACCATTTTTATTTGTTTAATTTATTTACATTGTTTGCCTTTAGTTTGTAGTATTTTCTGTTTCTATAACCTCTACGTGTGTGTGTTATTGAATCTCACGATCCCTAAGAAACGTGACAATATTAACGGGATTTAATCATAATTAATTCCCCACAATGGATGAAAACGAAGACCACAGAGTGTCTCATGCACGACTCTATTACTCATGTGCCTTGCAAAGGCGTTCATCACTTCCCTCCTTCTCCTTGTATTGAGCAGATCGCGTTATTTCAAGGACTGCTGTCGTATTTCCAGATAACGAGATTAGTTCTGCTTATGCAGTGGCGCCCGAAAATGCATTCATAAAATAATATGATCTGAGGGAGAGGATAAACCCTACGATATATTCCGTCCATTCTCTGTTACCATTTCCCCGAAGTGAATCTTACCTTGTTTACATTGATTACTTCATTAATTAGACTTAATATTTATTTAACTAAAATTGATAATTATAATATTTGAACGAAATAATATAAAAATGTTGACCTCCTGTGGTCCAGTGGTTACCGTCGCTGCCACACAACCCAGAGTTCCCGGGTTCGAATCCTGGAATGGGCTTGGATGTTTGTGACGTCATGGTCACGGAGACTGAGATTAAGACTGCTGGAGAATGAATACGCTGACCACGTGACACTCCATATACTGATTGTGTCATGTAAGATGACCGCCCGCAGTCAACCCGGTAGGCCAAGGCCCTCAATGGGCTGCACAGCCAAGGAAGAATAAGAATTATAAAAATAAATTTAGATCAGAATGGAAAAGCCTCAACCAGACCGAAACTGGAATCCTGAACCTCCCACTTTCCGGATGGGTGCCCTACAATCTCAGCTATTTCGAGTTGATCCCTAGACGTGAGATCTATATGCCTGAAGCTGAGGACTACCTACAATTTTACTTAAACACATTCAACACATTCAAGGATACAGCTTCAATTGACAGCAATTCCTCTGTCTTTGTATAAAAGCAAAATATATGACTATATAGGGGTTTTAAATATGGGGCGGGTCAGTGTTGGCAGCCTGTGGCAGTCATGTTGCTTTGCTGGCGTCTGTCTAAACTGTTGTTTATTATTCAGTCACTGGTGCCAAATCACCATGGCACGTTACACGATTCAGCATCACGTCCAAGTGATGAAACTTTATTATCAAAATGATAATTTTCGTTGAGTAAGAGTTGGCACTTTATGCTTATTTAACGGCAGACCGCGGTGGCCAAATTCGAGACGACTGGTTCGGTAAACAATAAGCCAACACACATCCACCAAAGGAATTCCAGATTGGTCGAGAACATCGCCGCGGTCCGTGAAAAAACGGAGAACCCCACATACAATGTCAATGAACTCCAAGTCAAAAGGAAAGAAGTAAGGAAAGCAAGGGCAGAATATCAGCGTTCGCAGCCAAACGGGGACAGGCAATGGCTTCTAGAAAAGTACAGATTAAAGAAAGAAATATTCAAAGCAAGAATAGAACAACTGAAACAGGAAAATTGGGAACGGTACGTGCGAGACATCCTGACGATAGACCCTTGGGGGAAGCCGTACAGGATTATTTCCAAGAAAATAGGTAACCCGAGAAACCTTTCAACCATGATGGACGAAGAGGGTCAGATGACCATAGACTGGCGGTCCTCAGCAATGCTACTGATGCGGAGACTGCTTCCAGATTATAATCCTGATCTAGAAAATGATGATCAGAAAAGGATCAGGGAAGATAGCGTAAAAGAAGGTCCAAACAACATTCCAGTAGAACCTTTTAGTGATTCCGAGGTAAAAGCTATAATCAAAAATCTCAAAAATGGCAAAGCACCTGGCCCAGTTGGCATCTACAATGAGATGCTACAAGCCATCTCGGACAAACTGGTTCCATACCTTACTAAGTTAGCTAATGCTTGTTTAGCCCAAGGCAGGTTTCCTACTACATGGAAGGAGTCAAAACTCATAGTGTTGCTGAAGGACGAGGAGAAAGATAAAACTGACCCTAAATCTTACAGACCCATTTGTCTTACAAATACTCTAGGAAAAATATACGAAAAACTAATATGCAAAAGAATTACGGAATTTAGACTTCTGAAAGGAATTTGCGAACATCAGTACGGCTTTCGGAAGGGTAGATCAACGGAGGATGCCATTAACAAGGTATTAGAGACGACAGATATCTCTAATAAAAAAATACGTACTTGCCATCTCAATTGACATTGCTGGTGCTTTTGATAATTTGTGGTGGCCCGCCCTAATAGCTAGATTAAAGTACTTGAGCTGCCCCAACATACTGATAAATCTTGTCAAAAGTTATTGCAATGATAGGCGAGTCACTCTAAGCTGCCCGAGTAACCCGATCGAAAAATCAACCACCAAAGGTTGCCCGCAGGGATCCGTGTGCGGTCCCATATTTTGGGACTTGTGTATGGAGAACCTGCTAACAAGTCTTTCACAAATGACCGAGAACGCGGAGGTAGTGGCTTATGCTGACGATATTATGATAGTTGTCGAAGGCGACTCAAGAACGGAGATCGAAGCTAAGTCAATGCTTTGCTTGCAGCAAGTTAACTCGTGGTGTAACCAAAGTAAGCTTGAAATCTCCAGGCACAAAACCAGATATCTGGTATTGAAAGGCACACTCAAGTGGAATCCCGTTATAAAAATTAACAACGACTCGATTAAGAGATCTAAGTTCCTAAGATACCTCGGGGTGTGGTTGGATGAGGGCAGAAACTTTCGCCAACACGGAAGAAGTTAAGATGAAAAGTTCAAAAATAATGAACAAAATCACTAGTATAGCAAAAGCCAAATTTCAACTTCCTATGTTCATATTCAAACTATATCATTAGACCATTCTGGCAGTGATAACGGGATATGTTGCGAGCTCATGGGCACACAGATTGAAACTGACAAAGTTTAGTAAGAAAATCCTCCAAATTCAGAGAAGAACCTTGATCAGAATATCTGTGGCATATAGTACTACATCGAAAGACTTACTAACAGTTCTGCTGGGTATAGTCCATCTGGACCTAGAGGTGACAAAGAGAGGTGCTCAATTTTGGCTGAAAAGGAACAATCAAGGAAAAATAAAGGATATATTAGGCAGAGAAGCTCGATACAAGAGAGAAATTGTTGAAATTATCCTTGATATATGGCAAAAACGATGGGATGAATCTAACACTGGCTGAAGAGTCCATGGCCTTTGTGGTGTTCGTTGGCTTACACCAACAAAAATATTGTTGTACAATCAAACGAACAATAATAATAATAATGTATTTAATTTGAATAGAAATATAACTCAAATTAAGTTATTGTGGAAAAAATATAAATTTACGAATATCAATTTAATCATTGGCTCAGTCGGTAAAAGCAAAAAGAATAATCTACGCAGCTTCTTAATGGCTGCTCCCGGGAACGCGGGTGACGAACGATATAGTTGAAAATTAAAATCGCGAATCAGACGAGAATGGTTTGTGTGGAAAAATCGGGTAAAATGCCGTTACCGGATGTTAACGCCTGATGACGTCGTTCTTCGTTTTTGTTCGTATGCCGGTTGTTCCTTTGCTGGGTCACGTCTTCTTCATATTAAGATTCTCTAGCGCCTCTCCTTCAGATCAAATGTTATCTTTTTATTTTCTGTACTCCCACCAAATGAATCTCCTTTCTCGAAACGTGCAGAAACTAAATTTTATACATGTCGCCTTGTTCTGCCACTGCTTCGTCTCTCCCTAGCGTCTCTCTCAGGCAGCCTCCCTGCACCAACTGTTCAATCTACAATCTACCCCAGGCCATCAACAATGTTGCAGACGGTAACGTTTTCCCGCCGACATTTCCCGCCTACTCGGCCCCACCAAACCATTCTCGCCTTCCGTCCTGTATACGTAAATAACAAAAACTAAATTATCTTTGCTTTACCCGATGAATGTAAGGGTCATGAATCACCACACCTTCTACCAGATGTTAGAGAAAGATTAGCCATGTGTCACCTCCAACCAATAAAAGGGTTGATGCACTTTCTCTCAGGCCATGGACCATATGGGCTGTACCTTAGTAGGATAAAAAGAAACAAGGACACCCTGTGTAAAGAGCTACCCTCTCCTAAACACGTAGTGTTTGATTGCCCTGGATATGACATAAATCAAGAAGAACGGAATGCCTTAAAGGACATGGATCTAAACGTTGTAATTAGGGATCCGTATTTAATAACAGTGCTAGAAAATATAGCAAACCAGATATCCCGGATTGAGCTAGAAAGATATAATTGCAAACTATCTCTGTAGAATCTCACACAACTATAGATGAAAGCTCCATGGACATAAAAAAAAGCAAAATCGATTTTCTCTGAAAAGCGGGTAGAGAGGAAGACGGTTGTAACTGCTTCAAACAATTCGACACTTCTTTGGGTCCCTCAAAGATGTTATGACTGACAACACCACTATACTGGACCGGTAATCCCACGAACCGGAGAGAAAAACAAAAAAACAGATATGAACAGACAAGAATAAACATTCCCGACATTTTCGTATCAATATGGCGGTAGAAATGAAAAAAAAAATACACTTGACGAAGCCAGCTTAAACCCTCATATCCTGGACGCCGGAAAATGAGGGAAACCGGAATTCCGGAGCTGGAAGTACAACCTGTGCTAGAGAAGTGGAGACGCAGGAAGGGAGGAGGAAGCAAAAACATTGAAAGACTGACTCCTGCCTCCAAAAGGAAGCCCAGGGGACAAGACTAGAGCAATGGTTGACCTCCTGCGACTCCAAGCAGCTTTACTGCTCTACAGATCCCCTGCAAAAAAAACTTCCAAATTTGATGTATATATATATATATATATATATATAAATGTGTAAAAAGTCTCAGTCTGTAAATTATATTTAATGTAAAAGAAGGATGGAAGTAGTTATGACTTAACATAGTTTTCCTCTCCCTTCATATTAGAGTGCCCGCTCTTTCTTCCCTTCCATATTTCGCCAGCTGTGATCTCACAGCATTTTCCCTTCATCCTCCTACTCCCAGTCACCCTTAGTTTTAGTTGATTAGTTTTATTATTGTTAAAAAAATATTTATAAAAAAAATAGAAGAAATCTGTAACACAAATCTTGTAAGATATGAAACAAGGCCTGTTAGAGATATTCAAGAAAGCAGGCTATTAGTGTAATAAATAATTAATAAAAAGGTCCGTGAAAGTGTGCAGGAGAACCCGAGATGGTCCATTCCTCGCCTCGCCATGCACGACAACTACGCCTTTTGCAGACTTCAAATTGGCGAATTTTGCATTCAGAGTTGGGCCTAAACTCGTACAAGATTGAACTAAGGATTTCTAAGTTAATGACCATGCACAACGCCATTCTTAACGGTGAATTGAGGAAATTTCGCAGTACATCGAGACCGAACCGCATAACTCCAATATTGACAGTAGCCAAAACCGTTGTTGTTGTTGTTGTTGTGGTGGTGGTGGTATTCAGTCCTAAGATTGTTCTGATGCAACCCTCCATGCTGACCTGTCTTGCGCAAGCCTTTTCATGTCCTTACAACCAGCACAACTCACATTCTCCCTTGTCTGCTTAGCGCATTCAATCCTTGTGATCCCTCTTCGCCATGTAGTGACGGTTTGGTAAACGTTTGTCCTAAAGGAGGAACCGGACAATCTTGGGAGTTCTGCGAGTAATCAGCATACTCTCGGTTATAAAATCGAAACTGGCACAGGAACTAGACACAAAGATACACGAAAACAAGAGATCTTCGGCAATACAGACCTCACCCTGACAAGAAAGATGATCAATGCGAAACATCAAAAAGCAAATTTTACCCCGAAGCCTAAATTCCAAAACGTCAGCTGCCAAACACCACGTGATATCAGGTATGTTACCACGTGTTGATTCTACCAAAAGCAGACAATAATGTATATAAGAAGGGGACATTAACAGAACTGATGGAGTCCAAAAGTATGAATGTATGTATTTATTTAATCTACAAATGGGCAGATGCCCGGCGGCTGATACACACAACTTAAACATTAATTCATAATCTGGTCGTAAGGACCATATTTAACCTATAATAACAATGTAATTATATTAATTCAATATATATCATATATACACCTAATAAATAAATATATATGGAATAATATTATTAGAAGATACATTTTGAAAAAAGAATAACATTGTTTTTGCCTGAAAAAGAAAAAACTTTCACTTTAGTATATTGTTAGAGATTTTGGAGCACTGATCACTTCACTGTGTTACACTACACTTCACTATATTTAGATCAAGTCTAAATTTTCTTTCTGTTAGAGGAAGTTCCCCAAACACTCCTGCAGGTAGATTGTTACTGTCATTAATTGACCTATTTAGGAATGAGTATCTTCCAACGTCTGTTTTTTGGTGCCTCGCTTGTAATTTAAACACGTGATCACTCCTCATTCTATCTCTGATTTCCTGCAAAGGCTGTGTAGAAAATGTGTAGCCTAGCTGATTCTCTTCTTGTCTGTAGCGTATCCCACCCTAGTCGCTTTACCTTTATGTTCCCATACCCAGGTCCCTTTGGTGCGAATTTTGCGGCCCTTCTTTGTACCCTTTGTAAGGATTCTATTCCTGTACGATCAAATCATGCTGCACCATATTCCATAAGAGAGCGTACTAATGATAAAAAGGCCATTTCCTTAGATTTCAGCCTTCTCATAGATCAGAATATTAAACACAACATCTACTGGGACCTGCCAGTATAGGAAATTAGCAAACAGGTTACAGGTGTAATTTACTGTGTCAGCTAAGTGAATATTCCAACTCCTTCTCGTTGAAACTTCCTCCTCAGAGTCGGCGCTGCTATGCTTCCTGTTTCAGGAAGAATTTGTTTTTCCTCCTCTTCTTGGACTACCTGTCCAATAATGACGATCATCTGTCCAGCAATCTCGCACAAAATCTGTCTTGCCATCTGTCACCAAATCTCTCCCGTCTTACCGCTCTCGAAAAAATCTCAATCCTCCTCAAAATCTGTCTGTACGCCTTTTTAAAATCTATTCCCCACTTCATATCAGCCAAGTGACAGGGATGGATATTGACCAATAACATTTATTGTTACATTTCTCTGGGAGTCATAGTTTAACCACCTCCTTCCAGCCATTTTGGGAAAGAACACCCAATGCCGGCAAATCTCACCATAGCTTCGGGAACTCCCGAGGCGCGCCGTGATGTCAGGGTTTTAATGCCCCTGGCTCAAATGCTGTCTCCTTTCTTTTGAATCCGCGCCGCCAAAAGTCCGAGCAGAAGTGTTTGACAGTTACAATGTGAATAAAATTTGTGGGAATAGTATGGAATATGAAACTGTAAATTATAAAGGTCTGAGGTTTCAGAGATGAAATAAAAGGTAGTTTTGTAGACAATGGGATAAGTTAGATAAATACAGTTAAGAAACTTGTAAAATAATTGATAGATTTGTTAATAATATGGAAGGTAAGATAGTAGTTTATAAGTAAAACTCTAAATGTTGTGAGCTAATTTATATTGAACAAAAAAGCATGAATACTGAAAAAAGTGCGTGCGAAAATTTTAACGAAACATCAATAAAATTGTGAAATATTAACATAAAAATATTATGTATAACAATTACAGTGATTTTAAAAACGTATAATGAATGAATGATAATATGAATGAAACTAACTATAGATGTAAACGGAAAACGGAAGTAATATATATATATATAAGTAGCCGATCTTAGGACGTGCTGGTTACTTTCCTGTAAATAATGCAAAAAAGTCCTGCTACGAGTAGAAAATGTTAACAGGTATGAGTTTAAATGCGTAAAATTGTGGTCTGATGTAATAATAACGTTAATTAAAGTATGTCTCCTTAATACTTATTGAGATGACTATGGCTATTAAATCCGAAATTTTCTCTTTTCTATAACAATGACCTTGATGTTATAAAATACCATAGAAAAAACGAAGACGTTCAATTGCTACAAGACTTTTGATTAGTTAGAGGATGAGTAATTTTGGGTCGAAAAATGTGACACAGTGGAGCTGTCGGATATCTTTACTCTCTTAAGAAATCCAGGTAATTAACATTCAAACAGTTTTGTATGGCTTCGCGATTCAGTTAAAAAACAGAATCACTGGGTCGCGGTACAGATTCAATTTTATCCAGGCTGTAGACACGGCGGCATCTTCATTAAGCGGATTAATTACAGGCAACGAAGCGAGCCAAATGGCGCATCTCAACTCGTCTGTCAAAAAATTTCCACTACATATGCAAATGGTTGGCCACCTCTGGCTTAGGCGTTCATCTACCCAAACAGTATCAGTATAGAGAGGCTGTGACTGTCATCCCCACTCCTCTAGGTGGAACTCCCTGCTAGGCCAATAACAGACCAACGCTTTTTGAGTCAGCTAAAATCCATCTTAAAGCAGCAAAAGACAAATTAAAGTGGATTATTTAGTTACACCATATATTAGTATTTTCAAGTATATAAGATTGTTGTTGTGGTCTTCAGTCTTAAGACTTGTCTGATGCAACCCTTCATGATAACCTATCTTACGCGAGCCTTTAACTATCCTTATAACTATCGCAAACCAAAACCCTTCTAATCTGCTTAGCATATTCCATCCTTACTTCTCTCTTCTGCTCTTACCAACACACTTCTCTCTAATGCTAATTTTACAAGACCCTCGTGTATTAAAACGTGGCCTATTAATCTATTCCTTCCCTTAGTCAACGTCCACCATATTGTTCGCTCTTCCCCTATTCTGTTAAGAACTAACACATTTTGTATTCTAACTACCCATTTCATTTTTATAATTCGCCTATAATACCACATTTTAAAAGCTTCTATTCTTTTCCTTCCCCCAACTCCTATCTTCCACGTTTCGCACCCGTATAACGCCACGCTCCATACCAACATTTTTATCAACCAATACCTAATATTCACACTAATATTACCCGTAAGGAAATTCCTCTTTTTCGCGAAAGTCTTCCTTGCCTGTGCTATCCTACTCTAGTTATTACGCTTCGCAAGTAGCAGAATTCCTAAACTTCCGTCAAAATTACCCTTCACAATCTAACACTCTTCAATATTCCACTGTTTCCCACACTACACCCCATTACCTTGCTTTTCCCTCTATTAATCCTCATATTGAACTCTTTCTCCAGGACTACGTTCATGCCATTTATTATGGTTTCCAAGCTTTCTTCAGACTCCCCCTAATACTACAATATCGTCGGCAAAGCGAGTCTTTATTTCTTGTCCTTGTAGTATGATTCCTTTTTCCATATTCCGTTTTAACCTTCTTCATCGCCTGTTCTATATATAAGTTAAACAGCATGGGCCACAGACTGCATCCTTGTCTTACTCCTTTTTTCATTACGGATTCTTTTCTTGGTCTTCAATTCTAATTACTGCTGCCTGTCTTCTATAGAGATTATGTGTAAGCCTCCTTTCTCGATATTTTATTCTTGTGCTCTTCAAAATCCTTAATAGTGTGTTCCAGTTCACATTATCAAATGAAAACGTTATCTAATGGTTGCACTAGTATTGGGTTTATCAAATGTTAAATTTAACTTGGCTTCTGTGGGATTAAATACTTGGTAGTTTTATGACGTTCTTGTGGTGTAGTGGATAGCCTCTAGTTGCTGCCTCACAACTCAGGGGTCCCGGGTTCGAATCCTGGCATGGGCTTAGATGTTTGTGTCGTGATGGTCGCGAGGACCGGGATTAAGGCTGCTATGGAATTGATACACTGACCACGTATCACCCCAAATTCGGAATGTGTGACGCCAGTTAACATTCCACAGCCGCCTCGGAAGGCCTAGGCCCTCAAGAGGGCTGTTGAGCCATTAGAAGAAGAAGTTTTCTGTTGTTAGTATAGCATCAGAAAAATGAAATCCAGTTTCTTCGAACTGGGCTAAGTATACATTGCCTCGTTTTATGTTTACTGGAATGGCGTTGGAATTTGGTTTATCGGTAGTTTTGAAATGTTTATGTTTACGTGACGAGTGCAAATGAAACAGCATGTCTTGATTTTGCAAAGTAATAATCAATCATTGCACCTAATTTTATAAAGTCCGCAGTGCCGATTAAAGCATCAAAGCATTTATGCCAATTTATTATAAACAACTGAAGAGGTGCTAAGCTTAGGAATGAAATGCTTTGTTCAAAGATTATTTTAGATTTGAAATATATTTCCCGAACTGAATCTATGCAAAATATTAGAGCTCAGTGTACACTGGTTGAGACGTTACAAATCCATCTTGAATGGGCTGAAAACGCGTAACTTACACACCGCTCAAAGGGTCAAATTTAATCCCTTATTAAATCAGTTCTAGTGGTCAGATTAGTGTGAAACGTGCCTTATATACATTTCTTAATCTTAGTTTATCGTTGAATGTAAATAATATTGAATAAATATAGTTTGTACAGTCGGAATAGCGTCCGGAAATGTAGTGGGGCTGGAGCTTGTTTTGTGTATGTGTGCAATGATGATATATACCCAGATGATAACGGACTGTGGATGTTTACAGGCGACAAATGCAGTCGAAAGTCAGTTCCAACTTAAAGTAAGACATCTCTTTCTCTACGACGCGGCTAGCCACCACTAAGTCCTTCAAACAACCTTTTTTTTAGTCACTGTTTTTTTTATTCACATAAAAAACTTTTATCATAAACATTATCAGTTTGTACAATAAATGATACAGTATTAAAATAATGAATACAAAACTAAAATAGTGTATATAATTAACTTGTAGACATTTAATTAACCTACTTTAGTTGATGGGCTATGTTTTGTGTGCACCTGAGACTCATATGACGTGGGTGGGTGAGGGCATGGTAAGGGTGAGGACACGTACAACGCTGGTTGCCATCGCTTTTCAGTCAGCGCTGTAAGCTTCAAGTGCAGGCAGTCACAAAGAAAGCGAGGCAGGTCCCAACAGCGGACCACAATGTTTACAGCATTATTTACCTGAGCAGTGAGAAGTTTTCTCTCGATTCCATACTTTGCGTTAATTTTGTATAAGATTGATAACGAGTAGTTGCTAACTTCTGGGTATATTAGACGGGTTATAGGCGATAATATTAATATTTGTACATAATTACTAATTAACTAATTATGTAAACCATAAAAAACGGGAAGAATACCAGAACATTTTATGAAAAACATAATTATACCCATACCGAAGCAAACTTGTGCTGATAGATGCGGAAAGAACAGGACAATTAGTTTAGTATCTCATGCATGCAAAATATTAACGAAAAAATTATATAGGAGAATGGAAAATCAAATGGAATACGAGTTACGAGCAGATCATTTTGGTTTTACGAAGAATGTAGGGACAAGAGAAACAATATTGACTTTGCTACTAATTTTAGAAGACAGGATAAGAAAAAACCGGACTACGGTTATGGCATTTGCAGATTTAGAAAAAGCGTTTGATAATGTGAACTGGAACAGACTAATAAGGATTTTGAAGTGCTGTGGAATAAATATCGAGAAAGGAGGCTAATATATAACCTCTACAGCAGACAGGCAGCAGTAATTAGAATAGAAGATCAAGAAAAGAAAGCCGTAATCAAGAAAGGAGTAAGTAAAGGATGCAGTCTGTCGCCCATGCTATTTAATTTATATATAGAACATGTAATGAATAAGGTTAAAACGGAATATGGAAAAGTAATCATACTGCAGAGAAGAAATAAAAACCAAGGTAGTGGAGCGATATTGTATATTGGGGAGCTGAAAAGACTTGGAATACCATAAAGGCATGAACGTAGTCTGGAGAAGGGTCATATGGATTATAGACGGTAAAAGTGTAAGGAGTGTAGCTACTTGGGAGACAGTGAAAAACAAAGGCTGTTAGATGGGAAGGGATATTTGAAGGAAATTGGAATTAGCTACGGGAAGCGTAATAACTGTAAGACTATCACGGCAAGGAAATGAATTTTACTTACGGGTTATATAAGTGTGAATATTACGAAATCGTTTCTATAAACGTTCGTATTCGAGCGTGGCGTTATATGGGTGCGAAAAGTGAACGAAACGGGATGGGGAGAGGAAAAGAATAGAAGCCTTTGAATTGTGGTGCTATAGGCGAATGCTGAAAATCATATGACTGGATAGAATTACTAACGAGGAAGTTATAAAGAGAATAGGGAAAGAGCGAACAATATGGAGGACGTTGACCAAGAGAAGGGATAGATTAATAGGCCACGTGTTAAGACACGAGGGTCTTGAAAGTAAGCATTAGAGGAAAGTGCTTGGGGTAAGAACAGAAGAGGGAGACAAAGGATAAAATACGCTAAGCAGATTAGAGGTTTGTGCTAGTTATAAGAAATTAAAAGGCTTGCGCAAGATAGGTTAGCGTGGACGGTTGCAACAGACCAGTCTTAGGACTGAATACGACAACAACATAGCATAATTTCCTTTTCTTTCCATCTAAAATTCATTTCATAATGTTTTATAATTTGCTGATTACTATGTTGAACTATATCACATTTGGATATTTTATATTATCTATACCAATAAATAAATATATAAATTAAAAAATTGTAAAGAATAACGCATATTTAATTCCCTGTGATAATATGTTTGTAGTACACCACAGGAAGACGAAACGTCGCTTTTCCGTAAATTGTGACAAATTTATATGCTGACTTTTCGGCCGTCTTTTTATTTATTGTAAGTTTTAAAGTCAGAAAACTATGTTGTAATAAATGAAATTGAACTGTGTCTGTCTGACTGCCTGGATGTTTGTCTCGAATAGGCTCCAAAACGAATCAACGGATTTCAATGAAAATTGTCACGGCCAATGTTATGTTCCTTTTGAGTTTTAGCTGCACGCAAATTTGTACTTCACTAATCTGATAAAATTAATGTTTTTATAATAGATTGTTACTTGTAACCTAAATAATTGTCCTTAAAGAATACTCGGGCATCCTAGTTCTGCGCGAACGAAATCATAGCTTGTCTGTAACAATTGTAATATTTTATGCGATTGATATGACGAAAGATACCGAAAGCTATAATAAATATATATAATGTGACTGCATAAATTATTATTTCTATAGTTTTATATTGTTTATTATATTTTTCATAGTACATAAAATTTATATGTAAACGACGTTAAAAATTGTTGTATTTTGTTTGTTTCAATAATTATGTAAGACAAAGTGAGGAATAGTTGGAAGTATTTTTATGATCAGTTTTTTTTAGTAACACGAGGTCAATAAAGTGAAAAGCTAATTTCTTAAACCATTTTACTGATTTCCTCATGAAATCCAGTTTACTAAGCATCATATGTTTTATCTACATGATTTCATTACAATTTTGAATGCATTTTGCCTTAAGATTAATTTTTTTAGTCACTCTATCCACTCTATCCAGTTAATTCGCTAACATTTTCATTAAACTCATCGCCATAATCATTATTTACCAAAAACTTAATTTCGTTCTTTGTTAGTAGCCCACGTCTTCTGTAAGCAGCCATGTTGACAGCAGAATCATGAAAGATACAACACTCCAAAAAAACATTAAAAATGAATTTGTTATATATGAGAAGTGGTATATCTATGATATTGAACATCTTATCCAATTCAGCGGGAATTCAAATCGTACAAGTATAAAACGTAAATATACGGGTTTAGTATTTTAGACACGAAATTTTGAAACGTATATATGCGGGTTTGGCACTGAATAGGTTAAAATTAAGTGTATTTTCTGTGTTTTAGTTGTCCTAATTATTAACTCGAAAATAATTTATATGTGAAACCATAGGCTATCATTTTATCACTTACAAGAATCTATATTAAATAGCAATATCATTATGGTAGACGTTATCAATGAAATTTTGTGTTGTTGTAAAGTTTACTGTGTTTTAGCTGATTAATTAAAGGACAAGGGTGATGAAATCTCGGGCGGATGGGAATTGTCTGATCATCTCAGCTACCAAGAATGATACCCAGTCACTTACGAACTTACCCAACCGCATTACAATTACTAAATCACTCGGCTCATCGCCTAATTTCAGTGGTTCCATTCCCGGTCATGTCCTTATCCTTTAATTCACTTTCATAGTCTTTAAGACCTGAGCTTCGATTGAAGCATTTCTTCTTACCGTGTATTAAATTAATCATATTCACTACACAGTAGTTAGATTTAAAGTTTCATCTGATGTGGTAGATTTATTTTTAATATTGTGTTGTGGGGTTTTATTCAGTGTGATGGAATTAGAACCCTAAATTGTATTTCGTGCACAAATAAAATAAAAGGTAAACAAACTTTCACAATATCTTTAATAATTCTCTTTCGGAATTTCATAATCTAGTTTCTTCAGTGCGAAGATACTCCTTTCTTCTTCCATAATTTTTACTAACCAATTACGTTATAATTCTCCTGTTTTTAACTTCCATTTTCTATGTACATTATTTCCCCATTCTCCTACAGTCAGGTCGACTAATTCTATCTGACAGACAATAAAATCCCCCTCCTTTCTAATGAAACGTATCAGTTGAATAGTTTAAATTCCCACACATATTTCTAGGAATTAATACTCGCTGAAATTCTATTTCCACATTCCGAAAGTCCCTGGTGCATTACTATTATGGTACGCTTGTTCATTTCACTACAGTTGGGTAAACTATGGAAACGAAATATATTTCTTTATTCTGTGAATATTTTATCCAAATTTTTCTGTGAAAGAAAATAAAATTATGAAGCTGATTGTACCGAAATTTATATTTATCACTTAAACTATTCTTTATTGAAACAATCAAAAAGGCAGACATTTAACGTCTTTCTAATTCCGATGTAAAAAGAATGAAATGAAGCAAATCAGGTCAGAAAAAAGTGGTTTTATTTTCATATAGTTTAAAGAATCATAAATTATTAAACGTGATTAATTTGTACATTTGCAATTAATAAAACAATTTCCTTAGATTTTTGCATGTAACTTTCACTTGGCTGAAAATTAAATATTTGACTAAAATATAAGAGTGTAAATCTTTAAGTACATAAAAAATATAAAGTAATTAAATGACATTAAAATATTCATGCTCAGAATGTTAATTTTAAGTTTCGTTTTATGGTCTAAAATTTTAAGGTAAAGTGTTAATTACTGAATTTACATTACAATTTATGGGATATGATTAGCAGATAAAATTAAACTGAAAACATTATTAATTATTTTATTTTTTAATTATAAACATTTATTCACTCAAGACTAAACAAAACTATTTCAATTTATTTTTAATTACTTTAAATAAACAAATATTAACGTCTCTGAAATGTTTTTGGACTGCATGTGGCTCTTCTTCTGGGTCAATGGGAACATGAACCCTCAAACGAAACTGACAGAATACCGATAAAATGTGTCTGCAATAAAAATAAATGAAACAAATATGTTGTAAATATTAACGAAAACAGTATGAAGTTAATGAATTTTAGAATATTGCGCAAACTTATTGACAATGAAATGGAGAACTCGTATTTTTACTGTGTATGTAATCGTTGTTTGGATGAGGAGTTGTGAAGAGGAAGAGCGGGTTACTCCTGAGTCGTCATACCTCAGCGCCGCTTCTAACACTTTCGGTAACTCACACAAAGACCACTCTCGTACACACACAACGAGATTACATCCACCACAATGGCCACTAGACTAACAGATTCACGTCACAGAGCCAGACAAAATATGCCCCATCCCCCAACTCATCCATTATATATTATATATCAAGCCATCCCCTCCGTGCGCCCAACCATATTACATCCACATCCTTGAATATCTGACCTCCTATGCCTTCTATTCGACCCATATGCGCAGGAGTACCTCAAGAACAGTCACCCACGATTTTCAATGACATTACAAATAATGATAAGGTGAAAAATTTACAATATGCAGATGACACGGCTTTCTACT
>CM067380.1:74728764-74849907 GCA_034510155.1 Eucriotettix oculatus
GTGTTTACTCGTCCTTTTTTAGGATAAGTAAACCTGTAAATTTAAGTAACCTAAAGGAAATTCAAATTCAAGTAGTCACAAATCATAACCATAAATTAAATCTCAATAATAAAAATAATCACAATGTAATTAATAAACAAAGCATAACAGTTTATCATCAAAATATCAGAAGTTTAGCTAATAGTAAAACAGATGAGCTTATCATATCCATAACAGATGTTGAAAAAGACTGTAAAAAATCTGTAGATATCATTTGTATTACAGAGCATCATCTGAAAACCACAGAAATAGGTTTGGTAAATTTAAATGGTTATTCACTTACATCCTACTTCTGTAGATCTGTAAAAGAAAAAGGAGGAGTGGCTACGTATGTATGTAATAATTTTAAGTTTAAAAGTATTGACACTAGTCCCTACAGCATTGAGCAGGACTTTGAATGTTGTGCTACGGTAATTGAACTTCAAAGCTCAAAATTAATTATTGTAACAGTTTATAGATCACCTATAGGTTCCTTTGCAGTATTTTTGAAACAATTAGAGTTATTGTTACTTCAACTTTACAAAATGAAGTTGAAAATAATCATGTGTGGCGATTTCAATATAGATTTCCTATTGGAAGACACAAAGAAACAACAATTAGAAATATTAACTTCCACATTCAACTTATATGCAGTAGTCAATTTTCCCACTAGAGTACAAAACTCAAAAGGTACTGCCATAGATAATATGTTCATTGATATAACTCATTATGAAAATTACAGTATTAAGCCAATTGTGAATGGTCTCTCAGATCATGACAGTCAATTACTTACAATTAATGATATATATGTTTCAAATGTGTCCCACAAAAATCAGTAAATTATGTAAGAAAAATGGATGTTAGTTCTATGAAACTGTTTCAGCAAGCAGTACAACAAGAATTTTGGGAAGGCGTGTACTCCACAAACAATGTAAATGAGAAATTTGATTCATTTCTGAGAACATTAACATTATATTTTGAATTTTACTTTCCAAAAACTCGTGTAACAAAGTCTAGTAATACTAATAAAGTAGCAGGGTGGTTAACTAATGGGATTAAAGTTTCATGTAAACACAAAAGGGAACTGTACTTGATAATAAGGGATAATCCTAATCATCATATGAGTGACCATTATAAGAAATACTGTAAAATATTGAACAAGGTCATAAAAGCTGCAAAATGTGTGCATATTAAGAAATCAGTAGACAATTCTGTTAATAAGATTAAAACTATTTGGAAAATAATTAAAAAAGAAACAAATAAAGAAAATAAAGAACTGACACAGCCACAGTTAGGTAAATTCAAAACAGATGAATGTACAAATAAATTTAATGATCACTTTTTAACCATTGCAAAGAAAATCGGGATGAATACAAATAAATCAATGGAAAATGCCTTACAACTTTTGAAAGAAAACTATCCAGTCCAGGAAAGTAATTTGAACTTTTCTTTGACAACTCCAACCGAAATTAAAAAAATAATAAACACTCTAAAAAATAAACATTCATCAGGGCATGATGGTATCTCAAGCATTATACTCAAACAAATAACAGGTAGCATTAGTTCAGTAATTAGTTACATTTGTAATCATTCACTTCTTTCTGGAGTCTTCCCAGATAAGCTCAAATGTGCTTTAGTCACTCCACTGTACAAACAGGGGAATAAAGAAGATATATCAAATTATCGCCCCATATCACTGTTGCCAGTATTATCAAAAATTTTTGAAAGAGTAGTATACAACAGAGTTATAAAACATCTGAACAAACATAATTTACTCACCGATTCACAGTTTGGGTTTAGAAAAGGATATTCAACCGAGAAAGCGATCTTTACTCTTTTAGACGACATAATAGAAGAATTAAATAAAAAAAATCGCCCATTAGGTATATTCTGTGACTTAAGTAAAGCTTTTGATTGTGTAGACCATAGCATATTGCTAGAAAAACTGAGGTACTATGGAATAACAGGAACTTCATTTTCTTGGTTTAATTCATACTTACAAAATAGAATGCAAAGAGTAGTATTAAAAGACTCGTGCACAGGTGAAATACATAAATCAGATTGGGGAATTATTAAAACTGGGGTCCCACAGGGATCAGTATTAGGGCCATTATTATTCCTTATATATATAAATGATCTTCCTAATACCATAGATTCAACTTCTAAAGCTATCCTCTTTGCAGATGATACTAGTGTAATAGTAAAAAGTAACAAAGACACACTAGAAGAGGCAAGTAACAATAATTTAACTAACCTGCTAACATGGTTTAATGCGAACGGACTAACAAATAACTGTGACAAAACACATTTCATGCAATTTCACACACTCAACACAACTTTACAATCTATAACACTTAAATACGACAGCAAAAATGTAAATGAAACTTCCTCTGTTAAATTCTTAGGTCTCTTAGTAAATAATAAATTAAATTGGACTGATCAGATTAATCAATTACTTAAGAAACTCAGCTCAGCTACATATGCTGTCAGAGCAATGTCCACCTTCAGTGATTTAAAAACAAGAAAATTAGTATACTTTGCATATTTTCATTCTATTTTATCATATGGTATTATATTTTGGGGCAACTCAGTAGGCATAGATAAGATTTTTATTAGTCAAAAACGTGTTATTAGAGCAATATGTCAGGTTTCCTCACGAACTTCTTGCAGAACTCTGTTCAAAAAGTTAGGTATTTTCACTTTGACGTGCCAATACATTTATTCATTGATGTTATTTTTAATCACAAATAGGCACTTATTTTTGAATAATTCTGATATTCATCCCTTCAATACAAGGAACAAAAATAATCTGTATAAAAAATGTAAAACATTGTCAATTGCACAGAAAGGTGTGCATTATTCAGGGATATCCATCTTCAACAGACTGCCGCACAGAATTAAACAGTTGTCCGATAATCAAGGTAAATTTAACACTGAATTACGCTCATTTTTGCTTAGCCACTCCTTCTATTCAATAAAGGAATTTATAGAAGAATGCACAGCCAGATGTCCTGGATGTCCAGATGTCAAGTGAACGAAACCGTTGCTGAACTTGCAAACACTGGCTATATTGTGTGGCTTATCGGAAGACTGGGATACTGTTGTAACAGCATTGTGTAATTTACCAGAAGATGAATTTAAATGTGCTACAGTAAAAAGAAGACTTCTCGCTGAAGATGCACGAAAATAATGACCACAGACAAACGGCCATGTTTGTGAAGAAAAGTAATAATTCATTATACAGAAAAGGTACATAAGGAAACGGACAAGTTTCTAATGGAAAAGGACGGCCTCTAGACTAGCTGTTGCAAGGAGACACCAAATTCACCTCGAGAAACTAACAAGACGAGTCTTTCGACAGGCTGCGACGAGTCCTTGTTTCCACTTAGCAAGGCAGAGAGAGAATGACTTGCTGTTCTTTAAGCTATCAATAAATTACGGCCGATCATCTTTAATAAGCCGTTCACGGTTGTAACGGACCACCATTCCCTCTGCTGGCTGACCTGGCTCAAGTCTCTACCACTTCACGAATATTACGTCACGATAAAGTACAAGAGTGGACGAAAACATCAGTATGCAGACTGTTTCTCCCGATCCTTGATTTAAAAAGGAAAAAACAAAGGTTGAAGTTGCATATAGTAGGGATTAGCGAAGTTAGATGGCAGGAAGAGCAAGATTTTTGGTTGGATGACTGTAGGATGAATAACACAAAAGCAAATAGAGGAAATTCAGGGCAAGTCTTTTAATGAATATAAGGCTGGGTCAGCGAATAAGTTATTATGAACAATATAATGAAAGGTTAGTTACCATAAAGTTAGATACAAAATCTCAGCCCACAAGTGCCTCAGAGGACGACCAATATTGAGAAAATCTACGAAAATATTAAATAAATAATGAGTAATGTCAAAGGAATCGAGAGCTATGGGTGATTGGAATGCAGTAATAAGAAAGGGAAGAGAAAGTTATGTAGTTGGGAACTGTAGACTTCGTAAAAGGAAACAAGGAGGAGATAGGCTTGTAGAATTTCGCGTGCAGCGCAAAGTAGTAGAGACAAATGCATGGTTCAAGAAATATAAAAGAAGACTACACGTGGAATAAACCCGAGGACACAGACAGGTACTAATTGGAATACATAATGGTGAGACAAAGATATAGTAATTAGGTACTGGGCTACCACAGAGTAGATCTGAACTGTAGATTAGGAAATGCAGCCTGAAAATGAAAAAAACTCGAGACAGGATTTAAAACAAAGACATGGAAATTAGGAATACTGAAACAACAGAAGGTTTCACATAAAAAAATCAAGAGAAGATTGATTGAAAATGGAGAGAGAAACAATTTCGAAGAGAAAAGGAATAAATGACAATAGCAGCCGACGAAAAGGTAGGAAGAATATCTAAAACTAATAAAAAGCCTAGATAACACAAGAAATAATAAAAATCACTGATGAATGGCGTAAATATAAAAACTCAGGAAATGAAAATTGTAAAGAGCAGTACAGACGCCTGAAGAATGAGATGAATAAGAAGTGCAAAGTAGCAAACAGGCTTGATTTCAAGAGAAATGCAAAGCGGTTGAAGATTTCATGAAAATAGACGCAACTTCTAGGAGAAACAAAGATATATTTAGAGAGAAGAAGATTGCTAGCAAGAATATCAGGAAAGCAGATGAGAAGCCAATACTCTATAAAAAAGGTAAGTTGAAAGGATGGATGAAATATCTAGAAGAGCTGTATCACGGTGGAAATCTGGATCAGTCAGTAATAGAAGAGGAAGAAGAGGAGGTGTATGATGAAGAGTTTGGGGCCAACATTTTAAGGTCGGAATTAGACAGAGCCATGGCTGACAGGTGGGATCAACGATAAGGCGTCATTCCAGCGGAGTTGATAAGATCATCAGGTGAAGAAACAATAATATGGCTGTTCAGGATAATTTGCGAAATCTACAAAACAGGAAAATACCGGAATATTTTGGGAACAACATAATTATCCTTATACCGAAGAAATCTGGGGCTGATAGATGTGAACAGCGCAGGACAATTAGTTTTATGGTTCATGCGTACGAAATATCAACTAAAATAGTAAATAGGAGGATGGAACGTCAAATAGGATGAGATAGGAGAAGATCAATTTGGTTTAGGAAGAATTTAGGGACAAAAGAAGCAATATTGACTCAGCGTCTAATTTTAAAAGACATGATAAGAGAAAAAGAGACCTATGTTCATGACATTTGTAGATTTAGTAAAAGTCTTTGATAACGTAAAATGGAAGCAACTATTAAGGATTTTGAAGTGACATGAATAAAATATCGAGAAAGAAAAATTATACACAACCTCTACAAATGGCAGTCAAGAGTAATTAGAATTTAAAATCATGAAATGAAAACAAAAATAAAGAAAGGTGTAAGACATGGATGCAGTCTGTCGCCCTTTTTAACTTTTATATACAACAGACCACGAAGAAAGTAAAAAATGAATATGTAAAGGGAATCAAAATGCAAGGAGTAGAAATTAAAACCCTTAGGTTTGCTGATGATCTTGTAGTAGTTGGGGAGTCAGAAGAAGACTTGGAAACATAATGAATGGCATTAACTTGGTCTGGAGAAAAATTGTTATATAGGGATTAATAGAGGGAAACATTGGAATCACAAAGGGGTTGGTCGCGCCAGTGTGTATCAATTTTGTGTTCTGAGAGTCCCTTGGCTGTATAGAGCTGCAGTTGTTTGCACGCTGCAGTCTTATCTGCGGCTAATCCATCGTTCCGTTAGTCGGGACTAACGGGAGACAATGGCTTTTTGCTAGTGGGCAATTCCACATTCGGCTAGCAATCGATTCAGCCATAATTCCGCTTTCGGCAGTCTAACGAGTCAGTTCGCATCTTCAGAGATCTCGCAACATCCACACCAGAAGCCAACGTGGAACTGCAGGATCAACATTTAGTCGGTGAGTCTCAAACACTTACTTGTGCATTTTGATGTGGTCGCCAACCTCCGCAGGGGAATAATTCCTATTCATCAAAAAATACAGTCCACTCCCACCATTTATTGGTCCTACCGAACCGGATTTTTGAAACCTTTTCATAAAATCTTTAATTATTCCCCATTTGCATTTTATTTCGAGAAGTTTCATCGCTCGCGCCGGCATTTTGATTGCATTAAACATAGAACGTATCCTATCTATTTACCGCATTGCATTAGTGTTGTTACAAAGTACTTTCTTATTTTTTATTTTACGCATTACTGTTAAGCCTTCTTAATAATCGCATTAAGTGTTCTTTAATTTACATATCATACGCATTACTGTTACGCCTTTCTTAACAATCGCATTAAGTATTATTTTTATATGTCATACGCATTACCGTATCGCCTTTTTTTTAAAAAAAAAGCGCATTAAGTATTCTTTATTTTATATATTATACGGTACTCATTTCGTTGGGTTGCAATAGAAGTTGTAAAAATGACATCGTCGCAAAATAATCAAGTAATCATTATGGAAGCGAAACTGTCCGTATACTTTGAACGCGTTCAAAGTATTTACAACATGTCATGTAATTTGGACGAGGATACTATTGAACTTTTTTGTCTCAAATAACCGGGTTGGACACATTACGAAGTAGTTTTGAAAAAGTTTTGGACGAATTAAACCTGCTTCATTTAGAGATTAATTCCAAGTATAGGCCCGACTTAACGCATTTGAGGATTTATATTGCCATATAAAAAGACAAATTCCTCATAAATCAGCGATAACTGTAATAACGCTAATACTAGCCAGGGATTACATTCCAATAAGCCTAGACTTCCGCCGATAGAACTCAAAGGGTTTGACGGTGAACCACGGAACTGGCCGCTGTTCTATTCCAGTTTCGTCGACACTGTCCATAATAATTCTAATTTGACGTCATCAGATAAGTTGTACTATTTAATCGGCAAGTTGACGGGCAAAGCATTATCTGTGTTCGCGGGAATAACGCCAGCACCCGATAATTACGAAATTATATTTAACGCTCTAGTCTCTAAATACGAAGACAAAAGGTTACTGGCGACGGTTTAACTGGACACTATATTTGATTACAAATCGCTTTCTTCTGCATCTCAATTAGAAAATTTCATAGACAACTTTGCTTCTTCTGTTTCCGCATTGAAAAACTTAGGATTAGATGATTCCGCAGGGGAATAATTCCTATTCATCAAAAAATACAGTCCACTCCCACCAGGGGTATTTTGAAGAAAGTTACGGAATTCTCTTTCTTGGGCAGCATAATTACTAGGGAAGGTAGAAGCATAGTAGACATAAAGAGTAGAATAGCAGAAGCTTTAACAAAAAAGAGGAATTTACTTACGGCTAATATAAGTGTGAATTTGAGGAAATCACTACTAAAAATGTTTGTATGGTGTGTTGCGTTATACGGGTGCGAGGCGTGGACAGGAGGAGTTGTAGAAAAGAAAAGAGTAGAAGCTATAAGCGAATGCTTTTTTTTATTGCGAAAACTTTTATCCGAAGATAGTACAGTTTTTATTACATGTTAAATAGATATTTATTCGCTGAATAAATAATTTACATGGTAGCTTGAAGAATTTGTAAAGTCCACTGACAATCAATTTAAAAGCGAGAGAAACGACAGAGCTGTGAACATAATTATGTTATTGTAGTTGATAATATTTGATTGACTTAGTATTGGCGGTGAATCTTAATAAGGTTTAGGGTAGTAGGGGGAATCAGACGAAGAGAAGTAAAGGAATAGTTATTTGAAGAGCGGAGAATGAGGAGACAGCTAACTGTGAGAGAAATTAATGTTAGGTTATTCCTGCGATCTATCAAGTTAATAGTTAAACTAAAAAATTTTGATTATAATTTACTATGTACAAAATATGCTCTTAAACTATGCTGAAAATTGCTATAATAGGACTTCCAAATGCAGGCAAATCAACTCTTTTTAATAGATTGGTGTGAGAGAGAGAGAGCGAGAGAGTAAGGATGTAGTGTGGAGGAGGAGGATTACTATGGCTATGGCCAGTGTCATTGGAGTGATTCATGGAGCTTTTGATTAAGGGATATGCATGACTTTCTTGTGGTGGAGATGATTGGAATTTGGATGTCATTATGAATTACTGAGTTTCTAAGGTACCATGGGGAGTTGGAACTGATTCTAAGGATTCTGTTTTGCATAGTTTAAATTTTATTTGAACTGGAGTTGGCAGTTGATCCCCATATGGGGCGGATTAGGGAGAAGTAAATGAGTCTTTGGGTGGAGATGGAGATTGGTGCGTTGGGTTGAGGATTGGATAGCGTAGTTTTATTTTAGTGTTGATTTTGGATGAAAGGTGGGTAATATGGGTTTTCCAGGAAAGTTTGGAGTCTAGAATAAGTCCAAGGTAAGTGATGGAGTTTTTTATTGTGATTTGGGAACCAAAACGATAGAATGAATGAGTAAGGGGATGTTTGGTTTTGAGGGTGAATGGAAGTATTGTAGATTTGGAAGCGTTTATGCTGAGCCTCTAGTTTTTTGTCCATATTTCCAGGTCATTTAGAGGTATTTGGACGGTGCGAACACCCGAGGTGAAGGAAGAGAGGATAGCTATGTCATCGGCAAAAAATATTGTTTTAGTGGATGGATGACAGTGGATGTCATGAGAGTAATTGTTAAATAGTTAGGGGGCTAATACGCTACCTTGTGGTCGCCAGAGGAGATGGGGAAGGTTTTGGAGTAATGATTATTAATTTTGACAGAGTACGAACGGTTAGTAAGATAATTTGAAAGGATTTTGAAGAGTGTGTCGTTAAGGTCATTTTTTTATTTTGGATAAGAGGGATGGATGATGAAGGCTTTCTATGTGTCAATAAATATACCCATGCAGGAATTTCGATTTTCAAATGCATTATTGATAAAGTTGGTAGCTGAATATATTAGGTGAATGCCCGAATGTTTAGGCCTGTAGCCATATTGATCAGATGGGATGAGTGATGATAATTAATTAGAGAGGAGGGGAAGGAAGAGTTTTTTTTAATTGTTTCGAATGTGTTGGTAGGAGGCTGATGGGTCTGTAACTTTCGGGGAGCGATTTTGGTTTGTTACGTTAATTTATGATAATAATGTTGGCATGCTTCCAGGCGGTGGGGTGGTAGGATGTACGTAGGATGGCATTGAAAATTATTGTGATGAGAATTTTTTTTTTGGAAAGCGTTTTAAATGAAGTTCCGATATTATGTCGTGTCCTGGAGATGATTTACTTTTGAGTTTATTGATGGTGGTGCGTATTTGGGAAGGGATGAATAGTTTAGGCAATGGGGAGACTTGTAGAGCTTCAAGAAGATGGTTATTTATTTGTCATTGAATTGAAAGTTCGTGATTGAGTACGTTGGCAAATAGATTAGCTTTTTGGGAGGGGAAAGTAAACCAGTGGGTTGAGTGTTTGAGTGGGGGTGGGGGTGGGCGGATCTCGGAGAAGGTTTTTGTTACAGTTTTCGTTTTGCGCCAAATGGAATTGTCTTGGGAATTGAGGTGCTGTGGGTGAGTTGTGTGGTTCATGTCTCTGATATGGCGTAGATGAAGATTTAACTGTCATGATATAGAGTTGTATTTGGATTTGTCATTTGGGTGTTTTGTGTATAACCATTTTTGACGGGCTTTCTTCTTTTCTTGGAGTAGATCTTTAAGTGTGTTGGTAATTGGATAGGACTGGGAGGTTTTGTTTGGGAGAGGAATTGGAGCAGCAGCAGCTGAGGAGAGTATAGCGGCGTTAAGGTTGTCCATGGCTATGTCTATGCCAGTAGGTGATTTTAGTGGGACGTTAAGGAGAGTTAGTTTGTTAATAAGGGAGGTGTAGACTGACCAATTGGTAGCGTATTTAGTAGGAAGGGTGAGAGGAGAGGTTTACGTAAGCTAGATATGGGAGGTGGTCGGAGTTAAGTTCATGTAGTACAAAGGAGTTAGCGAAATAGTGGGATGTTTTATAGCAGATGTAGTAGTCGAGAACGTCAGGGGATTTAGCATTGTCGGGGTAATATGTGGGTAGAGTTGTATTGATGGTTGCCTCTGGGGTTCGATAGTCTACAGCCGAAGTGGGGATGCTTAGCATTGAAGTCGCCTCCGATTTGAAGGGGGATTGACAGAATGTAAGGAGTTTTTGCCAGAACTCTATTAGTTGGTGAGGAATAAAAGGAGAATGCTGATAATCAGATGGGTGGATAGAGTAACCAACCAGAACTAAGCAGAATAGGGGAAGAGAGAACAATTTGGGGGACTTTATCCAAGAGAACGTATATATTAATAGACCACGTTTTGAGACACGAGAGTCTTGTAAAATTCGCATTATAGGGAAGTGTGGGGGGAAGAACGGAAGAGATATGACAAGGATTCAATTCGCTAAGCGGATTATGGAGGATGTAGGATGTGGTAGCTGTGTAAAAATGTAAAGGCTTGCGCAGGATATGTAGTATGCTTATAAAGGCCTATTATGTGAACAAGTTTCAGATTTTTATCTAAATGCCCAACAGAGATGTTACGTCTCAAACATTGAAAAAAATTGAATGAACCCATTTTAAAAGGGTGTAATTTGTAAAGGGAATGTCAGTTACCGTTGATAAATTATATTAATTAACTACACTATTATGTGTAAAATCACGGAAATTATTGAGGTTCGAAAACTGTTTCTTCTTGGTTACGAAAATTGAATTTTATTAATTTGGAATCGACAACTTTGTGGTACACAGATTACATGAAAAAATATTATTAATATAGTTTGTAGGCCTGAATGTACGGAACACGATGCAGTTTATTTGAAAAGGATACGTGAACCGAGTCGTGGATTATTTGGAAATTAGTAGATACCTGCAAACGCTAAGAACAGCGTGCGCGTACAACTAAAGCGGTGGCCATTTTGAACCGAACACAATATAAATGAAACAAAATTGGTTTCAAACCGCCAAAACATGAGGGAATGCACGAAAAAATATTTTTTTTTTGAGATGTTGTGGCAACCTGTACAGGAGTAGTTGACTCAGGTGCAGGCGTGTAGGCAGATTTGTAATCACATTACTAATTAACTATAGGCGATTCGGTGCAGAATGGAACACTTCTTGTTTAAATTTTTTTTAAAAATTATGGAAAAAAGAAAAATTACTTCATAAAAGTATAAAACGTTAGTTTATTCCCGGGTTTCCCAACTGTGTTCCGTAAACATTTGGAGTGATCTGCCTACACTATGAATTAAAATATCATGTAATTCTACTTAATCAGTTCGTAAGACAATAACTCCGTTTGTATCGAACGGGAGAAAGTTGAATTATTTCTTACAATTTTTTTATACCTTGTGCATGAAATAGACGGGTGATGTTGTTTTTACTTAACCCATCAATAAGATTAGTCACTCGGGTATCAGCCCCACACCTAGCTCAACGAAATAACACATTCTAGTCCACACTGTGCACAAATGTTTCGGAATAGGTTTTTTTATTCATATAAAAAATTTATCGTAAAGATGATCAATTTGTATAAAAAATGATCCAGTATATACAATATTAAAATAATGAATACAAAATTAAAATAGTGTATATAATTAACATGGAGATATGGATGTAGGTTAATCCATTTAATTAATGGGTTAGGTTTCTTTTGTGTATGTGTACCTGAGAGGCATACGACGTGCGTGTGTGAGGGTTGACAGGCACGGAACTGATTATTGGAGGATGTATGAGGATGTGGTGTGCAGGCATGATGGTAAGGTGGGTTAGGATGTGCCTGAATGGTCAGTGGGAAGGATGAGGTCAATTGGGAGTTTTCTTTTGAGGCGACGGAAGCGTGGAGATGGAAGAGGATTGTCATGGATCGTGGCGTTTGGGTGGTTGAGGAGATTACGGACTTGACTTTGGGAAGTTTGATGTTATGGTGGATAACGGAATTTCTCAGGTACCAGGGAGAGTTTGTAATGGTGCATAGGATTATGTTTTGTTTTGTTTGAATTTTGGTTGAATGGATTTTGGATGTTGTTCCCCATATGGACGAGGAATAGGACCAGGTGGCTTTTATTATGGAGAGGTATAAGAGGCGTTTTGTGCTGATGGTAACAGGGGCTATAGGGTTCTGAATTTATGGTTGATTTTGGAGAGGAGAAGATTAATATGAAGTTTCCACGAGAGTTTTGAATCAAACACGATTCCTAGATAGGTGGTTTCTGTTTTTATAGGGATTAATGAATTTCGATAGAGGTGGATTTGGGTTTTTTCTTAGTGTGAATGGGACGGTTATTGATTTGGTGGGGTTGATGCTGATTCGCCATTGTTCTAGGTTGTTGACCTCTGATTGTAGTGAGATGAGAGAGGAGATGGCTATGTTGTCTGCTAGTGTTGGGATGAAAATGACACTTCCCGCCGCGATTGAATGTGGTTGGGAGACACAGAGAAGGTTCTGTTAGAAAGGTAGTTTAGGAGTATTCTGTAGTGGGTGTCATTTAGGAAGTCTTTGATTTGGGATAGTAGGGAAGGGTGGTGGATTTTATCAAAAGCTTTTTCGATGTCTATAAAGGTGGTGATGAGGGATTTGCGTTGTTCAAAGGAATTGTTTATGAGGTTGGCATATTTGATAGGGGGGGGGGGGGCAGGAGTGTTTTGGGCGGATACCGTATTGTGTGTCTAGAATCAGGAAGGAGGGAGTAGTAGTTTTTCGAACAATTTGTATAATGTAGGAAGGAGACTTAATGTTCAGTGTGGGATTTTGGTTTGTTTGGTTTAGGTATCATTATTATGGTGGCGTGTTTCCATATGGTTGGATAATAGGTATTTCTGATGATGCCGTTGAAGATATAGGTGATTAAGGTGATTGTTTTCTTGGAAAGATGTTTTAGGTGGCGTATGGTGATGAGGTCGTGACCTGGGGAGGCTTTGCTTTCTAGGTTTAAGGAATGGTGTTTGTGAACAATCTTCTGGGCGTTACTCAACAGTTGAAATTTATTTCTAGCTTCCTTCTGAAGCGATTCAACGACATTGCGAAATAAAGACATCCGTTCCTTGTTTCCCGCTACAATGATAAGTCTGGACGTGTTCAGTCAACCAGAATCCTATATCATCCATATACATAAGCTGTTAAATTTCGCTGTTAAGACGACATTTTGTTGAAGTTTTACCAAATAAATCATGCTTCATAAAACTTCCATATCTGACAGATATTTTTACAAAGAGCAATGAACTTAACTGTACAAGGAAAAAGTTTTTTTAGTTTTTAATACAAAGAAAATATTGCATCTTTTGATAGGAAAAAAATACAATATTGAATTACATCAGTTGATTTTAAATCTTTTCCTACCTAACAGGAATGTTTGAATTAATTAAATTTAAAACTAGACGAAGTTTCAAAACGTTTTCTAGAAAACCTCAATAACTTGAAACCAACGCTTTTGCAATATTTACGAAGGTAGTAAGGACGATTCCTGGGTTCAGAATCTATTTCCCGTAACAGCTAAACGATTAGGTCAAACTGTTTCTATGAAAAATCTCATTGATTTCATCAGTGACTCTAATTTGAAAGATAAATACAAAGATAAGCCTTTAAGCGATTTATGGGCGAGTTTGTCTGAGGAGTAGCCCAACACTTGAAAACAAGTTATTATTGTTTTTTTGGGGGATTTTCTCATTATGAAGTCAATGTACAGAAACAAGCCACAGATATTAGAATTCTACTTATAAATATTGAGCCTGATATAAACGAGATATGCAATTCAAGGACCCAAAACATTAAAGTCATTAAGTACGTCCTTTATTCATATTTTTATATTACATTACAGTTATATATTTAAAAATAATTGTAAAAATATTGTAACGTCGTTTTTCTCAGGGCTTAATGAAATAGGGGTTTTATTCCTTTTTAATTTAAACAAATATTTGACCATCCTATTGCAATAATTTAATGGGAGTACTTTCTTAATTACCTAAAGAAGTTTCAAATTAAAGTATGAAACGTTGTGATTTGAAAAAAATAGTGCAAATTATAAATACGTAACTTATAAATAATTTTTTTCTGGCTTGATGGCGTTTGCTTTAGTAATTATGAAACTTCTTAGGGCGTGTAACCCTCCTTGCGTACGTTTCCATTTTACTCCGGCCTTATTGATTTTGGGCAATCCAATTCCAATGCCCACGCTCTTGGTCGACCTACCTGTATTTTTACTTATCAGGTGCACTAATTTTGTTGTTAAAAATTTGGTTGTATGGAAGGTCGGGACGGAATGGGACACTTCGTTAATTTTTTTTATAAAATTAAAGAAAAAGAAAAATTACTTCGTAAAAGTATAAAACGGTAGTTTATTCTATTACTTACTTAATCTAGTATCAATATAAGTTAATACAACGAATTTAGATTTTTGGTGAATTTTTAAAAATAAACTTACAAATTTCTCGTTCTGCCCCATTCCCAGGGATAGGATATTTTGTATACACAATCAGAGCAATAAAATATAATTTAATTTAAGAAAAATCCTAACACAGTTTGATTTCTTATACTTATTTAGCGTAGGGTTGATCGCTTTATCGTATTTTCTTTCCGCAAAACGTTTTTTTTCATCTGCCCAGTTCCCTTTCCTCAGTTCCTTTTTTTTCTTAATCTATTCTTTTTGGGTACAGTGGACAGTATAAGTTGAGTCTGGCAGTTTTTACTTTTTCTTGAGGAACACACAACATTTTGCTTCTATAGTAGTATCCCGTTCCATCCCCGCACGCTAGTCTCAGTTTGTTTTTCACCAACAAGTAGATGTAAACCTTATACATAAAATGCAGCTAAAGAAACTTAGTTTACGAATATATACCATTGAAGAGTTAAAAGCGAGACGCTTTTGAATCACAGATGTAAGACACCAAAACAAGATTTTATTCATAGTCAGAACTTGGTCAAGATGGCTGCCAGGACTTCTTCCTTAACCAGTTTCAATGTTCCACGCCTATTCACTAACGTCCAGCACTACCCAGTAAAAACAGGGTGTCCGTTTCCGCCCCAACGACCCCTATATATTTTTGGTTTCGAGAAATCCCGAAAATTAAATTACAGAAACATTAAACAGGTATCCTGACCGTTCTTCAGTGACAAAGATGAATTGAGGTAAGGTAGAATAACGAAAAACAAGTAACAATAGGAACCTAAAACAAACGACGAAACTACGCCAAGAAGTATTTCTAGACTTTTTACTCGGGATGTAATAAAGTGAAGTTCCTTAAGCATCGTTCTCAACATTTTTGTTCACTTGCAATCCGAAATATTTCGTCCATCATCTTTATCACGTTCTCGGCGAGAATAAAATTAAACTTTCTTTTAAGAATATAACACTACAGCAAAGGTGTAAATAACAAGAATACTTGGATATTTTTAAGGTAGTGTCGAAAAACATTGAATGCAAAATTCCAGATATTGTTATCACCTTGTAATGGTTTCAAACTTGGGTTATAATTTTCGTGGAACATACAGTTCATGGGATAGGGGAGGAAGCTCCTCAAGTAAATAGCCCGTCTAAGGATTCTCTGTTTGTCTAGCAGTGGGAGCGCCTGCAAGTTAGACCTCGGACTTAGCACAAGCGTTGTTTGTGATGCCGATATTTGAGGATATAATTTCTTGTTGCGAAAGAAAAGGTAATTGTATAATGTAAATAATTTCTTAATTACAAAATTACGGGGCTCTTTACAACTTATTACCTTTGGACTCACTCAGGGGTTATAAATAAGCAAAGTTTGAGACTGTATAATTCCAGAGGATTTGTGTGTGCAGAGCAGAATGGCAGAATTGGTTGGTCATTCTCTGCGCTACAATATAAATTAAAACTTTTCAAATATTTTACAAGTAGAAATAACCGGACCTGAAATATGTGATTTTGCAAAGTTCTCCATTGCAGAGAAAGTTTCGGAAACCCTGGTTTATTCTATTACCTACTTAATCTAAAATCAATATAAACTAAAACAACGAATTTACATATTTGATGGTGTTTCACCGAGTCTTAATGCAAGTAGATCTAAACCTTATACGTAACTTATATGCACCGAAAGTTTAGGAATATATACCATTAGAAACTTAAAAGTGAGGAGTTTTGTATATTATCTTCTCTTGAGAAGCTCCAAGAATTATAAAGTCAGAGATGTAAGACGCGAAAACAAGGCTGCATTCACAAGTTGGAGTCAAAACTTGGTCAAGTTGGCTGACAGGACTTCTTTCATGACCAGTTAAAATGTTACTCTCTTATTTATGAACCTCCAGCACTATCCAGTAAAAAAATTAAGGTATCATACATGTTCTACCCCGATATCCCGTTCTCTGAAATAAAAACCCTACGCTTTGCCGACGATATTGTAGTATTAGGGGAGTCAGAAGAAGACTTGGAAACCATAATAAATGGCATGAACGGGTTCCTGGAGAAAGAGTTCAATATGAGGATTAACAGAGTGAAAACCAAGGTAATGGAGTGTAGTATGGGAAACAGCGGAATAACAAAGGCTGTTAGATTGGGAAAGGATATTTTGACGGAATTAAAGGAATTCTGCTACTTGGGAAGCGTAATAACCTTGTAGTAGAAAGTGGACGCCACCAAAGGGACTCTCATGTGCCGAGACGCCGCAGCGGCTCGACGAGGATAATCTGATTACAATAGCCAGAGGCCGCGGCGCCAGCAGAAAAATATATTTTTCACACGTTATATAAATCGCAACGTCGATGGGGAAATTATTCAGCAGTGAATAAATAAGCGGTACTTATCTTTATGTAAATTCAGGGCTTTATAAATTTGTAGCTTTGAGAATAATTTTGATCACAACAGAGTAAATATTCTTATATGTAAATATTATGTATCATTAGTGGCTTTGTTTAAGTAATAGCTTCAATCCTCGTCAAAAAATAGCGGAGGTGTAAGAATCTGTAAAGAAAAGAGAGATTGTTGCAAAGAACTCGGACTCTTCTATTGTACGGGGATAATTTCCCCTTTTTTAAATTTTTAAGTTACTATGCTTATTTAAGGCACCAGTGATATTTTTACACAAATAAGGTACTGTAAGTCATAATACTGGTTATGATGATATTAATATTTCGTTGGCATACGTAGGATAATGAAGGTATGAAGCAAAATGTTAAAATATAAAACGCTCTCGATGCCGGTTATATCACGTATTGATCAAGGCATTACTATCGAATTGAATACCTTACTAGGCTAATATAAATAAATATCAGGACAACGCTGAGAACCCGGACACTAACTAAATAATGTATAAACTGTTATTAGTATTTGAACCATTTGGCAATCCATTTATTACACGTTCTAACATTTGTGAATTTCAATTTTCGATGAAGATTAATTTTATACTCCAATAATTGCTCATTTTAATTTTACACTTTTTAAAAAAATAATTCATTATTCCTTTTAGCTAGTTAAAATTTATTTTAAGGGTTTTATTTAATGTTTCATAATAATACTGGTTATCAGCCCTCCATAAGAAGACCATTCACTTGTTTATACTTTTTATTATATATTAGGTAATCAGGTTCTAGGTAATTTTTTATTAGTTCAATAAACATTTTTTAGGTTTAATTGTTTAGTAATTTTTATTTCATTCCAGTTTGAGTTTATTTGTTATAAAATATATAATATAACATACTGAGAATTAACTTATACTCTTCATTTATTTGGACAATATTCTTTTAAATAAAAGGGGTTCCGCAATAAATACCAATCATTCAGGAATTCAAAGTGTTTTGTTGTGTGACTATGACCAGGAATTCTAATTATATGACGGAAAAGTCAAAGCAACTTAGAAAATATCTTATTATTTTTAATTATTTTGTATTGAATTTGTTCATAATTAAAGATAAAATATGGTAATGTATCCGAAAGCAATGAAATAATTTTTATAGTAAATTATCCACTCATATATGTATAAACAAATCGCCTTAATGTATGTACGCGCATAATTACCATACGATTACATGAAATTGGATAATTCGTTTTTTGGCTGTGTTATTGTCAGGACAAATTTTTTAATACAATAAAATATTTAAAAAATCGCACAAAAAAGTTTTAAAATCTAATAATTTGAAGAAAAATACGAAAAGGCTGCTTTACTTTCGCGAGTTTTAAATTTCAATTGCGGGTTGCCTATACTCTTTATCATATTAGCCGTTCATATATCATACATCCTACTTACTGCCTAATTTGTGCAGCATGCCACTGGATCTATTGTAAACGTGTGAAAGCGGGACCTGTTCAAAACTAACTGCAACTTATAAGATTTGCCGTGAAGCGACCATAAGCTCTTTTTCTGGCTCTTCATTGCTAACTACTGGACTGGGTTGACGTGTTCATACAGTATTCATAGATGGACATTCAATGTCAATTATTCAATTACCTTTTCTTTCGCAACAACAAAACTTATTGTGTTTTGATGTGTGTTTAGAGTAATATCGTCGTGTTATTTATTATTAGCGATAATAAAATGCCTCCAGTGTGGCGTCAAAATTTCGGTTGGCGTACGTGGAACGCAAGTCGAGTTCATAATCCTCGAGACAATGACTCAGAATAAGAGCGTAGGCAGCGTTTGGAGGCAAACAGATTGGGAAAACAGACGGCCTATGAACTTCTGAACGACTCCCCTAGGGGAGGGGTGGAATTATTATATGGAATAAAGGCTCATTTTTGAGTCGAGAAATAATTCTTGAGGTCAATTACTTTTATAGTATTTTCCCCGACAATATTTGTGTATAATTTCAGCCCCTTAAAGCATGTGAGGGTGGCAATGAGTCATATGAAAATAACAAGGAATTTATCAACTTTGGGGTCAACCGGTGTAAAGGGGGTCGCTGTGTTACATTATGACCTTTAATATGCGATTTAAGTAAAAAATACATCCCTTAAGTGGGGAAGAAATTTTATTCTGTTAGAGCACTGAAAATATTTTCAGTCCTGTTAATCTACCATGAGTATTTTTGACTGTCGAGATTGTGGAAGTATATTGGTGGTTAATATTGTGACGTTTTCGATGCCGGTTTAGTCATGTGTTGACCAATAATTAAATAATTTACCGGGATAATATAAATAAATACCCGGGCAACGCCGGGTCTGCAGCTAGTTTTATTGTAATAAGTAATATTCTAAATCATAACATCACATTATAAAGCTACATTTTTAACTTCAAAACCTGCAGAAAAATTGTCATGACATTTCTTGCTCAGATAATTTTTTCGAGATGTTGATCAGTGTATTCCGATGTACATAATCTCGAACGTCACGAGCTGCTTCATTTTTGATCACGTCTTGTAGTTTTCTGATGGAGGCTAGAACCTGTATATCGTATTTTATGACACACGACTCTATGGGTGAATCACTAATTCTATAAAATATTACACAGCCAACACGACTGAATTTTCATTGGCCCACCGTTTCAAAGAAAATGTTTTCTTAAAACCGATCGTCTATATGGTACACCCTTGCGTGTGCGTTTGCAGCCCACACATATATTTATATGAAAAACAATTTCCCCATAACACCTATTAATTTTGTATATATGTATATAGAGGATAATAATTAGGAAGCGCACTAGGCTTTTTGCCAAGCCAGCGGCAAGCAAATAATAATCGCGTTTGCTTAATGTTAAATTAACATCCACTTGAGATGATATCGATAACCAGACAGAGAAACGTAAATCAGTACCACTAGAGGGGTGGCAGGCCAGCCCTTAGACCTGAAAATGGGGACAAAGACCTGAGTTTGGGACTCGCAAAACATCTCGTTGCAATATAAACACGTGTTGCAACAATAAAGAAGGGACGGATTCCGACTTGCATCTCAGGTTTTCCCCGGATGAATAGGACACGAACCACCGACGAAAATCAACACCCAGCTTCAGAGAAAGCGAACACCCGGCAGGGAAAGGAAGGCGGGGCATAAGTTAATATAAGAAGAAGAACAGATTTTCGAGATTATTATTAGTGAAGAGGCCATAACATCATTTACATCAGAAGATTACATTACGTACTGCCATTACAGGGCATTTCATTACATTAGCTGAGAAGACATAAGCATTACATCATTAGAGTACTTAACAACAGTATGTTGACTTGGAGAAAATTCAGCTTTCAATAGCTGATTGATGGAGTACGGACGACGAGGAGCAGAAGACTACTTGATCACAACCTGACGAGGAAGCGATGTCTTATCGTCACCAGTTCCTGATCTACAAGCGGTGATGTACCACGTTTACGTTTCTCGTCCCTGGCTGATTTGAGTGCTTGTAAAATTTCGATGCCAATCTTTGTTTATGCCCACGTAAACCCTTGTTAGATACTTTTGCTCTCCGGTGGGTTTAGGAAGCAGCCAGCCCAAAATTTAATTATCTTTGAAAATTAATGTTTTATTTTATTTCTAATTCAAACTTTTCACATTTAAAATAATTGTATTGTTCTTTTTTTTCTTTATTAGCATTTCAGTCTTTATCAGTAATAATTAATCACCCTGTTCGCCGCCCTCCTGTGTTGTAGTGGCTAGCCTCTAGTTGCTGCCTCACAACTCAGGGGTCCCGGGTTCGAATCCTGGCATGGGCTTGGATGTTTGTGTCGTCATGGTCGCGAGGACCGGGATTAAGGCTGTTGGGGAATTGATACACTGACCACGTAGCAGCCCAAATTTGGAATGTATCACGCCAGATGACAGTCCGTAGCCGCCTCGGTAGGCCCAGGCCATCAAGAGGGCTTTTGAGCCATTGCAAGAAAAATAATCACCCTGCTCACCACGCCCTGATTAATTTAAGTACATCAGTGTAAGATATATTAGCCTTCGAAGTACGCAACGATAGTTACTGAACAAAACAGTCAAGTGGAACGAACAGATACAGCTGCTCGGGCTTTGGCGGCGTGGAATCAAAACAAAGGAGACAGTGATTGACACTTGGGCCATAAAGCTCAGACTCCTCGTCGCCGGTTTCTGAATTTCCCAATCTGGCGACCAGATGGCGTGTTTTCCCCAAATGTAGCAATGGATATTATTGGAGGATATCCATCCCTGACACCTTGGTGATAGGTGTCGTAGAAGTGGGGATGAAGTTTTAAAGAGGCAGGCAGAGACATTTTTTGTGATAGATTGGTGGAGATTGGTGAGAGGGATTGGTGGATCAGATTGCTTGCGACAGATTGATGGTGACTCAGATTGGTGGTAGAGAGTGAATTTGAGAGATGTTGAGATTATGGTGAGATTGGAGAGAGATTGGTGGAGACACATATTGGTGTTCGAGAACGTTACGATGAGAATTGGCCAATTGGTGCGAGAACGGTGATCGGCAGCTTTGATCTGGAGGGAGGACGAACCCGGAAGAAGTGGAAAGCCGACACGGTAAATACTACCTGTGAATCTTTGTAATTTTCTGTTTGCTGCCAGGCGCGAGTGGATTAGTTCTGTTCTATGAGAAGGCCCATAAATGCGACCCTGAGATTAGAGTATAAATTGTTAGGTTTAAGTAATTAATATAAATAATTTTGTAAATATATGTATAGTTTTTATTGCAAATAAGTGCCGGCGTAAATATTGAAATATTTAACATTGTAATTAATATTGTAAATATGTTTCTGTTTTGTCAAATTAAACTATTTATTGTTTTTATTATAAAATCTCATCAATTATTTAATTATTAAATTAATATCACCCCTATATTCATTAGAAGTTAATTTAATATCATAGGTACGTTGTATCATGGCTTACCTCTTTTTCTCCTTTGCTTATATGACATTTGTTATAACTAATATCAATATATAAGGTGCAATAACATTCTACGAATCCTAAGGACTCTCGAGCTCTGGCAAATCATCAAATCAATCTTCAACCTCGTATTTAGTGATCCTGATGATTGTAAAATTAATTGAACCCACAAGTAAAATAAAGTTAGTGACTTCTCATATGAACTCGAGAAATGAGCAGAGAAGTTTCGTTCCACTGCACTTTCCTGCATATTTCAGTTGTCAGTAATTTTGTGAATCTCTCAGCAAAGATTTCAATTGCTACCAGTCCAAATATTTTTCGTGAAGAATTAGCTATATTTCCTGTAGTATGTAACATTGCGACAAGTCTAATATACAATGGCTAGTACGTATATATTGTAATTTACATCTGTTACCTAGAGTCTGAGGCTGAGGTTTCTGGCCAGGACCGGTGAGTATGTATACCGATCGCCTAAAGTGGTGGCTGAGATCTGCAACATGAGCAGCCATCTCGGACATCTCAAAACCGTGCATCGCTCCGATTCCAAGCAGCGACAAGCACGCGCAAACGCCGAATAAATACATCTGTAATGGAGATTACTGTTATAATTTATGTTATGTTGGTTGTCCTGATTAGCGATACTGAAACACCATTTATTACTAATGATAATCAAAACCTTAGAAAAGAGGTGGTCAAACCGTGGCGCATTGCGTCCTCGAGCCTCTTTGTATTTTTAAAAAGAATAGTACAATTAGTCACGTATTAGAAATAATATTATAAATAAATACAATGCATGGCCAAAAGCCAGGAATAGAAAAATTTAACAACAGTTCTTCTGGCAAACGGACAATTCCAAGTTCTAAGATGATCTTGCTCTCAGTGAGAACAACTCTAGTCCAAAGAAGACTATGTCGGCTATAACAGCATCATGAAGCTTTCGTAGATAGGTGCTTCATTAAACTCGCGTAAATTAATTAATTTAACTGCTTCAAAGTTGTTATTTTTCGTCCTTTAAGCGAAGCAGATTGTGGTATTGTTTTATATTTATTGCTAGATGGGGGAGATGAATTTAAATTATTACGATTATGATTTTGATCAATAAGGGGTAAAATAAATGATAACTTTTAAATGTAACAAAAAGGGATTTATTAAGCTATGTATTTTATAGAACCCTAGCTTAATACATCGGGAACATGAGTTACTCTTTTTCTCAGGGAAAGCTAATGCTCAAATGGGTTTATTAATAAAATATGGGAGAAGGGCGAACACTTTATAGAGAAGCGACCAGAGGCGAGAAACAATCACCACGGCGCTGTTGGCGTCCTTGCTGGCTGGTGACTGCTGCTTGTAGTCCCCCAAGCGTCGGAGGTAGGCTGAGCGTCGTTTTCGTCACTCCAGAGATGCTCCTAGACTCGTACTTAAATCCTGGTAGCCTCTGCTGAATTATCTTCACAGTCGGACGGATGGTTATATAAGATTGCGTCCAGTGAACTTAAATTTTGCCCGACGTAACTATTTGAATTTTGTAATGTTGTTTCCTAAAGGCGTCGGAAAATTTTTCTAAAAACTGCTCTCTTCTCTCTTAGTGCACCCTGGTTTTAATCTCGACGCCCCGCCCAAATCTCTCCTGGTGGGTGTCCACTTTCTACTTCCTCCGTATGGAGGGCTAGACTTGTGATTTTGTTTATCCTTCATAACCTTGGGCACTGCATAACAAATTGTTTTTTCCGGGATAAATACTTGACCTGTTTAGCAGGTAACAGGTCCAGGCGTCACGTCAAATCTTCTCGTTCCCACGGCTGACCAGATGGATTGCTGGTAAATACCATCTGTCACCCCATGTTGTCAGCAGCCTAGCCTTGACGCTATCTCGTCCAATCATATTGTATCGAACCTTAACGTTTCCGTTTCCTGGCCGAGAAGATGACTGTAATTCGTCATTTAATTTACCTATCGCGTGCATTCATGTTCCCCACTTCATCCTGCTGAGGTCTAAATACTTATATACATTACAAATAAACAATAAAAAATACAATTTAATTAATCTAATGTGGTACAAGGCAATCGCGTACCACAAGATACAGTCCTAACCATGAACGTAATATGCTATAAAATGTGCTGATCACGTCTGTCAAAAATCTGGCACTTGGTATACAAAAGGTCGGCCACCCCTGCTTTAGAATCACGATGTTACGAATTGCATTTTATTTCAAGAACAGAAAAGAGCTTTCGATCATAATCAGAACTAAAGGCTGTCTGTCTAACTGAATAAAATTGACTAGTGAGCTGTGGTACGTGTTTTGCTAATTACGGAGCGATTGTAGTTTCCCGGGCAAGGATTGGATGCTGGGCGGAACTTAATCGCCGTGGAACAGCAGAACGCTTACATAGCGCTCGCTTATTATAAAAGTTTTGTAGGTGGAATTCAACCCAGGACCAGGAGTGCAAAGTGATTCGGCAATAAAGTGCGACGCCTGCAAAGAAAATTGAAGACTGCAATTAATTGCAGCATATGTATGAAATGGTTTCACTTTAGTTGAAAGTAGAAAACGATTGGAGCTGTAAGAGGCGCACCGATGATCATCTAGCAGAAAAAGAGATAATTCTAATTTTACGAAATGAGGTAATAAATCTAAGAGCTAAACTTAATTTCACGGGAGATAAAATTGAACTGCTATAAGAAGAAAGTAAAACGCCGAAGACCAACCACAAAGGAGCAACGAATAAAAATTTTGTCAATGTTGGAGATTCAATTATTAGGCACCTGGGATCTGAAAATGAAGAATTAGATGTGAAATACTTTCCAGGAATAAGAACTGAGCAACTTCCTTTTCCTTTTCTATTGCACATTTGGGTGGTGTATCTTTAGGCTTCTTACATAAGTTTGAATCGTGGCTTCCTCCACATTTAACACATCTGAATGGTCTTGTGCAGTATGTTTGCATTGTTTTTTGTGCGGGGATTCGACGCTTATTCTCATATGGCCTGTGAATTCTAAGTTGTAGATTTTTCTTAGGCTCCAAGTCTACGAAGAATACCATCAATGGTTGTTTGCCAGTTCTATGCAGAATAATTTTACGAACAGTATGTCCTTTTGCTTTTATTTATTGTTTAATTATTTCTGTAGTGATCGAATGGTGAAGATTTCTAATAACTATTCTGTACGCTCTTTCTTGCTTCATTTGATAAGTGTAGTGTATTATTTTTTCTTCATTAAGATGTCTGATAAGTTTCGTATGGGTATCAGCAGTATGCGCATTTAGTTTGTGTCATTGGTAAGTGCTTTACTGTAGTACGTATCTTCTTCCGTGACTTTTTGTAGTTAACTACTCCATAAATAAAAATGGGAGGAGATTTTGGGTCTTTGGGAGCAGTACTAGAATTGGGATTATTATTTTCAGTGGGTACATTTGTTAGTGGATGAAAACGGTTTGTTGTAGGAATTGAATGTTCTGAAGCAGCAGTTGTTACAGCTTTCGTATGATGAAATATCCTCTTTTTTATAACTTGCCATGGATGAGTGGTTGCGAATGTATCTTCTTCGCTTTCATCTTCCGATAGAGCGGAAAGTGTGCCTTGTTCCATATTCTGTGAGTTTGCATGAAGGTCAGGCACTTGATGTGAGTTGATTGTTGATTGGTAGTTGAATTGTTGTGGATTCCATTGTTGCTGATTCGGGGTAGGTTGATAATACATAATAGTTTGCGGTTAGTCATGTTGGTGTTTTGTAGTACTGGTGCGATTGGTAGGTTATTTTCAATGTGTTGACTTGAACAATTTTGTACTTGCATAATGTGGTGACATTGCTCATGTTGATTTAAAAACATGGTGTTTGTGTCATTTGTATTACAGTACTTGTTCATGTCTGATATTTGTATAGCTCTCCATTGAATAGAGAAAATAATCCGTTTCTATTTACGAGGTTTGGTGTAATATAACTGTTCTAGTCAAGTAGCTCCGCGATTATATATATCACGACTTTTCATCAACTCGGATGAAAATTGTTGATAACTGTAGTAGATAACACTAAATTCACTGCACTCAATAAGGCTCGAACACGCCTGGGTTCGTCGATGCGATGTAAACAATACGTACGTCCGCACTCGACGAAGGCAACAGCTCAACTCCAGGAAAATAAATGTAAAGAAAAGCAGCTCAGTCTTGTTTACAAAACGTACGTTGATAAACGAGACAGAATATAGAATAGGTGGGGAACGAATTCCATGAGCCACGATCTGCAAATATCTGGGGATATATTTCAACAATAGACTTGGGCGGGAGGAACAGGCGAATTTCACGACCCGAAAAGCGTGGAATTCATTACATTTTATAATGAGAAACTTAAAAGAAAAGGAAGTTGAAAATCAAAGGATACGGGGTAACTTGTTGGTATCCGTATATAAAAAATCAAATTGAATTAATGGAGAAAGTACAGAAAAGGGCTGCTAATTTCATGCTAGTCTGGACAGGTCATAGGAACGAAAAGCTAGAATAACTAGGATGGGAGTTATTGTCACAAAGGAGGGAAAAAACAAGACTGCATTTGCCACTCAAAGGTTACCCGGGGCAGATACCATTGATTGATTGGAATTAGCTCTAAAATACAAAAGCACACAGTTATATAGGCAGACGGATCATCAATTCAATGTAAAATGAAGAAAACAATAAAATTGTTGGTAAATTTCGATTCCTAAATAGAACTTTCAACGACTGGAATATTATCTGTGGCAGTGTTCGGAGGAAATCCACTCCAGGAAAATACATTTAGGATAAATCTCAGAAAACGTGTGAAGTCTGCCCTCATTGGTCCTAGCTCGGTGAAGCTAAATATGATGGCCTGGTGGTCTGTTTGTGTAATGGTCATTGACCTCCCACTTTACACCTGCAGCCAAACACTCACAAACGTGAGGTCGACAATGGCATTGTTGCCTACCCTCGAGAACGTGGGAACATTCGCATTTGTTTGCCAGCACCATCCCCCACGATCCCATGCCTTCTGCCCCACTCCGCCGCCCACGCGTTGAAGTCACCCTTCCTCTCGTATCCGCTGCTAGCTGCTCCATTAGGTCCTCAAATTCCTGGATTTAAGCGCTTGGAGGGGCATATTCTTCTTCTTCCAATGGCTCAACAGCCCTCTTGAAGGGGTCGCGGACTGTCATCTGGCGTGATACATTCCGAATTTGGGATGATACGTGGTCAGTGTATCAATTCCCCAGTAGCCTTAATCCTGGTCCTCGCGACGTAACGTTCTCGACCACCAATCTCTCTCCAATCTCACCACAATCTCAACATCTCTCAAATTCACTCTCTACCGCCAATCTGAGTCACCATCAATCTGTCGCACCAATCTGATCCATCAATCTGTCACAAAAAATGTCTCTGCCTGCCTCTTTAAAGCTTCATCTCCACATCTGCGACACCTATCACCAAGGTGGCAGGGATGGATATCCTCCAATAATATCCCTTGTTACACTTGGGGAAAACACGCCATCCGGTTGCCAAATTCTCAGACAGATTGGGAAATGCCGAAATCGGCGACGAGGTGTCTGAGCTTTATGGCCCAAGTGTCAATCGCTGTCTTCTTTGTTTTGATTCCACGCCGCCAAAGCCCGAGCAGCTGTATCTGTTCGTTACAAACTAAATTCCCCTTGACGGTTTGGTTCAGTAACTTTCGTTGTGTACTTCGAAGGCTAATATATCTTACACTGATGTATTTAAATTAATCAGGGTGTGGTGAGCAGGGTGATTTTTCTTCTTCCATGGCTCAACAGCCCTCTGAGGACCTAGGCCTACCAGGCGGCTGCGGACTGTCATCTTGCGTGACACATTCCGACACAAACATCCAAGCCCATGTCAGGATTCGAACCCGGGACCCCTGAGTTGCTAGCCACTACACCACAGGAGGGGCATATACGCTATATATATGTATATATATAAACCTTCCACCTTAACCCAGGTAAATCCCGTTCGCGGGATTTTGGCTTTACTTGTCGCGTGTCCAGGCCCGCAGGTCCAGATGGCCGCATGTTGTGTGTCGTTGCATTCGTGCGCACCCTATAAGGCTTAGAAACGATGACAACGTCAATTATTTCCTCCTCTTGCGCAGCTTCGCAGTGATTCACATTAATTTGAACTAGTTTCATGGCCTGTTTCTGTTAACAGCAGTCATGGCGTGCATCGATGGCTGCCCTCCGCGTGCTCTCTGTTCTCTTGTCCCTTACGGAGGACGCACGCCGCAGCATGGCCTTCTTCGCCACACTTGCGGCAAACGTTCGATCTGTTCTGTTTTCCCCTTTGCAGTTCCGTGCCATGTGGCCGAACTCCCAGCCAGCACCGGTAACAATCGGCGACACCCGTTTTCTCTCTAATGCTGCTGTTAACCAACGCCCCCTGTAACTGTTCGTGACGTCACTGCAGGAAGACCATTACGTTTGCTTAGTTTTGATCTCGTGTGTTGCTTTCTGCATTTTTAAGAAATCATCATGCCGTCGCGATGCTGTGTTACAGAGTGTCGTAGTAATTATGACGGTGGACCTAAACATTCTGTTTTTAAATTTCCCAACAATCCAGATCTTCGTCAAAAGTGGATACAGAAGATCCCAAGGAAAAATTTCGTACCGACAAATGCTTCAAGGGTAAGTTTTACAATATATTCTTAATTTTTTAATGTAACTAGTATTCATTTGAAATAATTTACGTATTTTTTGAATTTATTTTTAAACTTTACTCTTAAATAACCTTCTTTAAGATAGAGTTAGTATATGCACCTACTCCCCTGTAATTTTTTAGGTTAACCTCCCTAACAAATAATACTTTTGTAAAAAAATTCTAGTAATGAGTGATTTGAGCATTATAGGTTTGTTGCATGATTTTAGAATAATTGAATTGCAAATTACTAATGTGTGGGTGTTCAAAATGAACTTTTTTTGTGTGTAAGTGTATGTTCTATGCAAAATAGGATTTGAATATTTGAAGTAGCAAAAAGAAAAACAATGAGTAATAACTATTACTAAAATGTGTATGCTGTTGAGAAATTAAGCAATGGTTAAGAGTAGAATATCTTGCCATGTATCATACATTTTTTAACTTTGTAAGTAAAGGAACTTGTTGCCCATGCGACAGTTTTTTCTAATATTGTTTCTTTGTGTTAGTATTGTGCTACAATTGAATGTTATACAGAGTGATAGCTCCTGTCTTATCAATTGGCAAATCTATGATTTACACATATTGAAGTAAGAGGACAAAAATAAACCAGGCTTAGGAAACTAAATTGTATATCATAATCATAAACTGATTAGTATTTCATGCTGCTTATATATTTAATTTTTTTTAACATTATTCTAATTTATATTACGTGTGTGAGCTGCATTTTCGAGAAGAATATGTGAGACGTTCTAGTGAAGCATGTGATGAGAAGACCGGCAGGCTTGTTAAAGTTGATTTAAAACAACCCCGGCTGAGTGTGGATGTGATTCCAGACATTTACCCCAATTGTCCTGATTATCTTTCCTGTAATAAGCCATTCAGGGAATCTCCGACTACTGAGAGGCTGAAGATTGAAAGACGACAACTTGAACTTGCCATTCAAAAGAGTTTATAATCAGAAAAGGAATTCCAAGAAAAATATAGTTTTCACTCTATTGATAAATTGAAGAAATGTGTTACCCTTGTGCCTGTCCCAAAAGATTGGACATTTGTAGTAAATGGAGAATCTGTATATTTTTTGCAGCTAAATTTTTATCCCTTCCCTCACATTGAAAGCAGCCTCCAAATCACAAATGATTTAAAGTGCCATTTTGTACTTGAGGACATTATAACTAAGAAATCATTTCCAAATGAATTGAAGAATATACAGGATGTATATAAGGTTTTAGAGACAATATCGAAAGGTATGTTTAATTTAGATCTAGATTTTAAATAAAGTCTATTAAGGAGTTCAATGGAGATGTTGTTAGAAGAGGTTGATGATGAGAAATCTGAAATTATAAACTTCTTACTCCATCAAGTAAATTTGTTAAGTGCCAATATAAAATCCAGATCATACTCTTATGATATGCTAATTTTGACTACATTACTGAATACATCCTCCCCCCTAGTTACGAATTTTTACGTAATTCTGGTGTGTTAATTTTACCACATCCTGAGACATTGCGTAGGATTTGCAGTTCCTTCAAAACAAGTCCAAAGTTGGAGCAAAATGATGACATGTTTCTGTCTTATATAACAAAAAAGAGCAAATGTTTGAAGGAAAATGATAAGAGATGTTATTTTATTACTTGATGATATTCATGTAAAGCCCTTCTTAGATTATAATAGTGGTAGTGTTTTAAGTTTATCATATAATAATAATAATGATATTGCAACTAGTGCTCATGTGTTTATGATACAAAGTGTTAAATCTTCTTATAAGGATGTAGCACATGTTCTTCCAGTAAACACTTTTAAAGCTGATTCATTGTTTACTTATATTAAAAAGGTTATTGTTGGTCTGGAAAATGCAGGATTCAATGTATTTTGTGTTATAAATACAATAATTCAATTAATAGGGAGGCAATTATGAACTTTACATACCCACTGAAACTGAGCATAGTATATAAACATCCCTCAGATTCTGGTAGACCATTATTTTTCATGTTCGATAGTGTACATTTATTTAAATGTATTTGAAATAATTGGTTCAACCAGAAAGATGGTTGCTTGTATTTCCCCCCATTTAAGTCCACTATCAATGAAGGCACAAATTTTGAAACTGCTTCAGTGTCTGCTTTGAAAAAAATGTATGAAGTTGAAGATGGTAGTGTGTTGAAGTATGGTTATAGCCTAACGTTGAAAGCCTTAAATCCTTCAAGCTTAGAATGGCAATCTGTGCCAATTGTTTGGAAAATATTCAATTCTTTTACTGTGGCTGGATTGAGGAAACTTGGTCTAGAGCATAATATACTTCATTACAAAGGAACTGCAGACTTTGTTGAAATGATTGTTCATTGGTTTGAAGTAATGAATGTGCAAACACCAACAAGAGGGTTGCACCATTTAAATGAATATGAGAAACCTTTAACAGGATCTAATGACGATTACAGGCTAAAGTTTCTCAACAATATTTATGCATGGTTGGTTCTTTGGGAGGAAATGAATGGAGATGTAAGGAAATTAAGTAGGGAAACACACTTAAACATACCACTCATGCAATATCTAAAGTAACTAGATAACAAGTATAGAGAATCTTAATATGTCATATATTTTGACAAAGAAGTTACAAACTGATGCTCTTGAAGAACAGTTTGGAAAGTACCATAGGCTAGCAGGTTGTAATTACAACATACCTGTCTCGCAGGTTTTTGAAGCAGAAACCAAATTACGTATTCAGAGTCTTCAGAATTGTTTGAAAGAATTTAAATTTGTTGATACTTCTGAATATGACGATTGTTCAAAACCAGTTGATGAGTATTATGATGGATTACAAGGTGACTAACATAAATGAGTACATGAAGTATAGACCTATTGTATATACATTGCTGGGTACTGCTGTCACACTGTATTAAAAAAGCTTGGCAATTACAATTATTGTAAAAGTATATTGACAATCGCCGAGGAGCTGACTGATTGTGAAGATTTACAGTCTTCTCAAAAGTCTGGACAGAGGAAATCTAAAATATCCCTATGTTGATGTCATAGATGTAGTTCTGTACAATTATACTGTCTTTGAGAAGTTGATTGAAAATGAAAATATTAACTTTTTGAAACAAGTTGACCAAAGGAAAATCCTTACTTCTCTTTAATATCTAATTATTTATGAAAGAGAAATGATGATTGATTTGAACTGTACAAATTTCGGAAGACAACCACAAGCGTAATGGTTGTATGATAGTTTAAGCAAAGAAGACGCTAAGAGGAAAAATCCAGTTGATAATGGCTATGGCCGAAACGTTCTGAGAATAAATACATTGAGACAACTTTTCTGTGGTTTTATTCACACTATATTAATTATATAGAGTTGTTGTACATTTAATAAAAAAATATTTTGAAAAACAAAAAAAGCTTCAAACTTTTAATAAATAAAAATGTATTTCATAATTTGATAAGTATTTGTATTTAATATCAATTTAAATATTCATTGTTTTTATGATTGTAGATAGGCCCATTTTAAATTTATTACTGTATTGTGTATGTAATTCAATAAATAGTTAAAATGTGTACCAGCCTGCATTGTAATCTAAGTAAATCATTTTTCCTTCTGTCCGAATAATAATTAATTAAACAAAATTGCGATAAATTCGTGTATTTAAATGTGTATGTAAGGGGTAGGTTTATGTCGTATTTACAGAGCCATGATTGAAAAAATATAATTCATTTTTAAAAAATTCCTGCAAAGAACGGTACTGCAGAAAGTTTGTTTAAAGATGATAAATGTTAAAGTAGTCTATAAATATCTACTAACGCACAATTATCGCAATATAATGGTCGTAATGTTACTCAACATAATTCATTTGTCATATCTTTCGGTGTAACTATAAATCGTTTGTGATAATTTAATACTAGGAAAGTAGACTGCGAAACGAAAAGAACTTGTGCCACAGCCACCGGAGCAGATTGAGACAGCGGCCATAGGTCTTCCTATGGTGACGTCACAAGCCCTGTTCAGGCCTTCCCTGTGTTAACCCAGCATATTCTTACGCGCCACGTGCTTAAGAGCTTTGATGGCCAGGTTGGTCGGTAGCCTGATAAACGCCGTCTGTGTGCTCTTGTACGCCCTGCGGACTGAGCACTGGACTATTACGTGGCCTCCAGAATATCCTCCTTTGTTGTTTCTTCGTCCAAATCCTTGGACAATTGTGTGCCCACGGCGTTGCACCTAAGCTGTTCCCCCGAAAACATTGCTATGGGAACAATGATCTAAATTCATGTGTAGTGGGGAAAATATAAATAACATTTGGAATAATTTCAAGTGCATATTAAAGGAAGCTAGAAACAGGTTCGTTCCACAGAAAATATTAAAAGTAAATAACGATCCAGAATATTACACCTGATATATAAAGCAGTTAAAAAGGCGCGTTAGAAAAGTAAATACTGAAAATTCCCAAAACTTTAGAGGCTTATTAAAATTATTAAAAGTAGAAAAGAAAAGGGCGCAAGAGAAGTTCTTATGCAAAATAATAAGCGGTAGTCATCAGAACAACTGGGGGAAACTTTACTAATTCGTTCGCAAGCGGAAATAAAACAATGACTCAGGGGTGGTCTTAAAGAATAACGGCAACAGGGTAACATCGGATAGGGGAAACGGCAAACCTACTATATTCATACTTCATTTCAGTATTTAACGTTAGTGCTAACCAATATCAGTTAGAGGACAATCATAGAAGTTCGAAACTTTTTGAGATAAAGGCGAAAACAATCAGACACAGATTTCGTAAATTGAAAATCGAGTCACGGAGTCCGGACGATATATCCGTAGAGTTATTAAAACTTGGAGGGGAGGCAATAATTCCGTAATGAATAGGAATTTTCCACGGCTCTTCCGACTGATTGCAAAACTGCTGTTTTTGTGCCAATTTATAAATCTGGTAAAAGAACAGACTATAGACCCATCAGGCTTACTTCAGTAGTGTGTAATATTATGCAGCACTTATTAGCAGCCTGCGTTAGATCTCAACTCGATACAAAAGGGTGTTTTTTTAATGGTCAGCATGGTTTTCGGGAAGGGTTTTCGTGTGACAACTAAATGATAAATTTATTTCAGGAGTTAGCAGATGTGGTTATCATAGACTTCGACAAGACCTTTGTGTAATACCTCATGATATCCTATTGGATAAATTAAATAAAACAGGTATAGATATAAGAGTGGTACTATGGGTAGAAAATTTTTTAAGCGATAGATCGCAAAAAGTCAAAATCGGAGAACAATTTTCGGATTGAGGCATTGTAACGTCGGGAGTTCCTCAAGGCTCTGTAAACGGACCATTACTGTTTTAAACATTTATTAATGACTTACCAAATTATTTAAAGCTTCGTTGACGACTGCATCATCTACTCAAAGGTAACGAACGAGCAAGACGCGATATTACGCACCTTGTTAAATGAGGCAGAATATAGAATAGGTGGGGAAGTAATTCCAAGGGTAACGAGCTGCAAATATCTGGTGATATATTTCACAACAGACTAGGATGGGGGGAACACGGAACAGCGTGAAGTCCTTACATTTCATAATGAGGAACTTAAAAAAAGGACGTTGAAAAACAAAGGAGGTGGTATATTTATCCTGAGTTAGACCAATTTTGGCTACTTGTTGGATCCCTATAGAAAAAATCAAATAGAATTATTAGGAAAATTAGAGGAAAGGGCTGTGAGTAGGGCCACGGGGTCAAAGAAACGAAAACGTAGAACAGCTTGGTTGGGAGTTATTATCACAAAGGAGGGAGAAAGCAAGGCTGCATTTACTATTCAAAGCTTATACGGGCCAAAAACCATGGATTGGAATTAGCTGCTCTTATATAGGTAGATGAGATCATCAATTCAAAGTAAAATGTTGAAAGCAAAAAACAAATGTTGCGAATTCTCTTTCCTAAATAGGACCATCAACGACTGGAATAGTTTCCCTGTGGGAGTGTTCCTCTTCAGGAAATTAAATTCAGGATAAATCTTAAAAAAACGTGTGAAGTAAGGTTGTTATTTTGAATAATATAAGTTCATATTCAAATTGAAATGTTAAAGTCAACCTTAAGTAAAGTGTTAAGTTAATATAATTCTTGTAATGTTTCTCTTTTTTCTTTCAGGGCTATAGAAATTTTAAAGGACTGTGATTATTTTTTTTAGATTAGGAGTATTTATGTTTAAGCATTTTCGTTTTGTATCTGCCACCGGCCTTGCCCCCAATTCTAGACTAACAATAAATAAAAATACCTCTTGTTACTGTAGGATTAGGACACTTTTTATACTAGCAGTATTTGTTTCACCTTGCTTTAATATTTTTCACTAAGTAAATAATGTTATTGTTGTAGTATTCAGTCCTTAGACTAGTCTGATGCAACTTTCCATGGTAACCTATTCTGAGCCAGCCTTTACATGTCTATATAACTAACACATCCTCTCTAATATTCTTAGCGTATTCCATCCTTGGCCTCCCTCTTCTGTTCTTACCCCATACACATCCCTCTAATCCTAAATTTAGAAGACCCTCATGTTTTAACCGTACCCTATTAATCTATCCCTTCTCTTTGTTAACGTCCTCCATATTGTTCGCTCTTCCCCTATTCTGTTTAGAACTTCCTCGTTAGTGATTCTATCCACCCATCTCATTCGCCTATAGCACCACATTTCAAAGGCTTCTATTCTTTTCCTTCCGCAGCTCCTATCGTCCACGTTTCTCACCCATTTATCGCCACGCTCCATACCAACATTTTAGCAACGATTTCCTAATATTCACACTTGTATTACTTGTAAGTAAATTGCTCTTTTTCGCGAAAGCCTTCCTTGCCTGTGATATCCTACTCTAGTTATTACGCTTCCCAAGTAGCAGAATTCCTTAACTTCCTTCTAAATATCCCTTTTCAGTATAACACCCTTTGTTTTTTCACTGTTTCCCACACTCCACTCCATTACCTTGGTTTTTCCCTCTATTAATCATCATGTCGCACTCTTTCTCCAGGACCACGTTCATAAATAAAATAATATAATTTGTTTGATATTTGGTTCAATTACTAAGATCTGATTTCAGTACGAATTATATGTATAGAAGTGAATGAATTTAGATTAGTTTGTAAATATTAAACACAAATCAAGGCGCTGACTTTTAACACAACACATAAAATTACAGACGAGAATACATAACCTAAAAAAATACCTAAGTGCCACTTGCGTGTTTAAGGATAACATGTCGGTGCCAGGAACAATGAAAAATTTACATTAGACACGTAAGAGATTTTATATGTGACGTTTATTGATCGTCAGAATTACAATACTTTCTACTGATCAAAACGGAAACAACCGTGCAAAGGATAATTTAAACAATAGTGGATGTGTACAACTAAAAGTCCACTTCTTTGAAGCAAGTATTTATTACACCCGAACTGTGTTCCGGGAGCCCTGAATAGGTGTTCCGCAAAAAATTCCAGTGACTCTATCTATACTATAGATAATAATATCCTGTTACAATATCAGTTTAAATAAATATCCACTTCACTTCACACGTTTTTTCAGATTTGACCTAAATTTATTTTCTTGAAGAGGATTTCCTCCAAACACCCCCACAGGTAAATTATTCCAGTCGTTGATAGTCCTATTTAGGAATGAGAATTTGCCAACATCTGTTTTTTGTTTTCTATATTTCACTTTGAATTGGTGATCCCATCTACCTATATAACTGGGCTTTTGCATTTTGTAGCTAATTCCAATCCATGGTTTTTGCCCCGTATAAGCTTTGAATAGCAAATGCAGTCTTGCTTTCTCCCTCCTTTCTGACAAGACCTCCCAACCTAGCTGTTTTACTTTTTCCTTCCTATGACCTGGCCCTACTTGCACAAAATTAGCAGCCCTTTTCTGAACTTTCTCTAATGATTCTATTTGATTAATTCTATAAGGATCCCAACAAGCCGCCCCATATTCCAAAATTGGTCTAACTAGAGATAAGTATGCCACCTCCTTTGTTTTTGAAATCAGTACGTAAGACGAAAACTCCGTTTATATCTAACGGGAGAAAGTGGAATAATTTCTGTCACCTTTCTTTGTTTTTAACTTGTTTCGGAACTGATTCAACAATGTTGCCAAACAAAGAAACCCCTATTCCTTGTTTCCCGCTACATTAAGAAACATGGGAAACAATGAGGAAGTTGGGCGTGTTCTGTAAACTAGAATCCTGAAATAGGGATTACCATAGCCCAGATAATATATATTATAAAGTTGAATTATAATTGAATATTTTATGTAACTTGACGTTGAGCAGTTATGGAAACAAATAAACCAACCTCATAAATTATATTAATTAAATTTTGCTCGCTCTTAGACATTTTAATTGTCTTGTTAGGTAACCTCACAAAGCAGTAAAACAAAGCGAGTGGAGCGAGTGATGATCTGAAATTGTTTTTAGAAAATTACTGGTGACAAAAAAGTTCCACAACTTTTTAAAAAAATGCTATGAATGAAGCCGCGAAAGTGGTAAACTATATAAAAACAATATCACTTCCATACAGATTAAATAAAATTTTGTGCGCTGAAATGAGTAATGAACACGAAGCACTATTAAGACTTTTTTAACTTCAAAATGAGTTGTTGGTGTTCTTGAAGGCAGGACAAAATTTAGTTGACGTTTTAACAAATCCTTCATTCGTCTTAAATCTTGCATATATGGCAGATATTTTTACAAATTGCAATTAAATTATCATTACAAGGAATAAGCAAGTATTACAATTTTCAATAAAAGAGATAAAATTACATATTTTGTACATACATCTTTGTATTTCATCTGTAGAATCTAATAATTGTTTTCCAACCTCACATAAATGTTTGAATGAATTGAATTTTAAAGTAGATGATGAAGTTTCCAGAATGTTTTTAGAACACCAACTTGAAATCAACTTTTTTGCAATTTTTTCTAAAAAATAGTAAAGACGATTCCTGGGTTCAGAATCCATTTTCCGAGACAGCTGAACCATTAACTTTAATGCAAGTATCTGTGAAAATCTAATTTATTTAATCAGCGACTCTCATTTGAAACAAATATACAAATCTTTCTGGTCGAGTTTATCACAAGAGTAGACAACTCCGATATTTCAAAACAAGATATTATTGTTTTACTTCAGTTTTCTTCACCTATTTATGCGAAGTGGGATTTTCTTATGGTGCTGTAAAGAAGTCAAAGTGCAGAACCATGCTCGACGCCACACTAGATATTACAATTCAACATACAAATATTTTGCGAAATATCTACAATATATGCAATTCGAGGGGGAAATCATCGAAGTAATAAAATATTAATAATATTTTTACGATTATATTATATTACAGTTTTATATTTAAAACTAATTACTAAATAATAAGGCTTTTTAAACCATTTACAAGTAGGAATTACCAAACTAAAAAATAAACCAAGGGTTCCGTTAAAATGTCTGATTTTTCGAAGTGTTCCATTGCAGAAAAAGTTGGGGAAACCCTGGATTACAGCAAGGAACACGAAATGTTGTATAACTCTTTACGGTATATAAGATGGTAACATGAATCGAAATATTTCGTTATTTTAACTCTCAGTGTAAGAAGTAAAATTTACGATCATACGAAATGTAACTGACACCATATGCAGTTTCTTTGAGAATTCCGTGAGGTGAAATTGGAATTTATTTAAGTTTTGGAACAATTGTAGTCATGAATAATATATTTGGAGCGCGAGGCGGTTTGTGAAAGATAACATTTGATCAACAAGTTATTCTTCGTTCACGTATGGGAAATAACTGTTGTGTTTCAATACGAACGCTGAATGATCGATGGCTACAATTGGGCCTACGAGCACCAGTAACATTTTATGGACCATCCATATTACTTGTATTTTTATTTGTCTGCATTATATAAAAAATTAAAAACATAATTTGTATTAAAGAATTTATAATAAACAATTACAATAAATTAACATATTTCGGTTTTATTTTTAAACAGGTTCACAATTAAAGATTACAAAGATAAAGCTGCGGCTGACTGACATGATTCTGTTAAACACCGGTAATGCAGTAGTTACAAAGGCTTTAGTGCTATCGACCTAACGCTTTGCAGTCCGAACCTTGCCCACAAATTGGAATGGACAACCGTCACCGACCACTACGGTAGCGATCATTTCCCCATTAAAATCAGCATTCCACGAGAAACCACACCACAACTTCATGTAGAACCAAAATGGAAATTTAAATGTGCAAACTGCGACCATTACCGTGAATATATCCGAAAGAAACTTGATGACAGAAACTGGAAAGACAAACTCGCAGATATGAGCATCCATGATACAACCTCAACCCTCACGAATCTCATAACTGAAGCAGCAGACTTCGCGATACCAAAAACCAAGAGAAGAACACCCAAACAAGTAACAATACGGTGGAATGAAGATTGCGAAAAAGCTAGGAGAGAAGGAAAGCGAGCATTAACCGATACAAATGCCACCCAACAACGACAAACGAAGTCGAACACAAAAGACTAAGAGCAATCGCTCGCTCGTAAGAGCTTCAAAGAAAATAGAAGAAATGAATTGAACGTATCTCATCTACGACACGCGACACTCCTATAAATGAGATCTACAGCACAATAAAATCCATTAGTGGAAGTTGTAAATCATCCCAACCTCATAGAATAATAACACCATAATATCCAACACAAGTGATATATCAAATGAGTTAGCAAAAACCTTTGCGAAAAACTCCTCTGACGCCAACTACAGCCAAGAGTTTCTTAATATAAAACGTAGCCTGCCACCTACACATATTGAACTCACTGAACCCAGGAGTGACCTTACTACAATACACGATCAACAATTCACTTCGGTCGAGCTGAAGAGAATTCTTGCCGTCTCAAAAAACTGCCTCCAGCCCGGGCAAAATCTTAAACAACTAACTACCTGACGTCGGTATTGACTTCCTATCATCATTGTACAACGATATTTGGAGTACACGAACCTTTCCTACGGACTGGCAAACTGCAATTGTAATCCCTATCCGAAAACCTGGGTAAGATCACAGTCTAGCAGTAAACTATAGACCAATAGCTCTAACGTCCACACTATGCAAATTAATGGAAATATTAGTCAACAAACGTCTCCTTTGGCATCTACAACATAAGGATTTCATCTCACCTAACCAGAGTGGTTCTCAAGAAGGACGGAGCACAATCGACCACCTAACTAGCCTCCAATATGAAAAATGCACCTCTTCTATCACTAAGCACCATATCATTGCTACTTGTCTTGACATGGAGAAAGCATATGACATGTTGTGAAGGGAAAGAGTTTCTTTGTTACTGAACAATATTGGAGTTCAAATGCCACACTATCATCAGATCATCATATCCAAAATGGTGTTCCTCAAGGCTCTGTATTGAGTGTCACATTATTTCTAATTGCAATAAACGAAGCTTCCTGTACCGCTAAAAACCATTCTATACGCTGATGATATTACGATAATCTGAATTTATTGTCTTCAGCAGAAACACCGAATATTTGAAATACAATTATAAACTTAAACTTGATGAAAATAACCTTAAGAGTCAAAATTATTGGACTAATATTCGACGAAAAACACACTGAAAAACAGAATGCAAAAAACGAATGAATATCATAAAAATGATTGCAGCAATTAAATGGGGAGCGAATAAAACTGTCCTCCTTAGCTCTTTCCGTACACTGACAAGGTCAAAGGTGGAATACGGAGCTATGATTTATTCTTCCGCTAATACAAGTGTTCTTCAATTGCTTGATCCTATACATAATTCGTGCCTTAGATTAGCTACTGTGATGTCCTAGCAGAAGCCAAAGAAGAACCACAAAACATAAGTGTATTCAACGTCGCAGCTAACCCTATGAACCCGACATAAAAAATTATTTTCCACAATAATTATCTGAATAGTTACAACGTCAAAACCTCATACCCAAAACCTCTGTCTCTCAGGGTTTAAATCATCCTCTCAAAAACAATTCGCAATCCTCCAGTAGTCCTTCAATTTTGTTCTTTTGATGAACCCCCTGAAATACTAAAAACCCCAACTATTGATGTAACTCTCACCGAATATCCCAAAAATTGCACCAGCCCTCAAATATACGAAATTATTTTCCGCGAAAAACGCAGAATGTACAATAACGCGCTGCATGTGCTACCAGATTTGAGGCGCTGAGAGCGAAAGCGGACTAACCCACATTTTTTGTGAATTTGAGTTACCAACATACGATATTAATGCAAAGAGCATGAATTTCAGATGGTATATTTTCAGTTGTATCGAATTTAGCAGCTTTTAACGTCGTTGCTCTCAAAACTGCCAGATATGAGTGAGAGTGAGAGTCCGATGCTTTTCGATGGACATCGGCGAACGAAAGAAACAGTGTTTCTGCAGTGACCACCTGGAAGTGTAAATCAGTACAAAGCAGTTTCTCAACGTACAAACGAATTGGAATAGTGTCGAGGAGCAAATGAAAAATTAGTTGCTTTTGCATATTTTGTATGTATAATAACATTTTTCATTTTCAGGGACTTCTAGAGGACTATACATAGTTTTTCATACGGATACACAATGAAATATATATGATAAACAATTTTTATAATGTGGAAACAACGAGAAGGATAATTTTCAATTTTATATTGAAAAACAATTTTTGGGCCACCTATCCTTGCTCTGCAACAAATTGCTTCGCCTCTGGACACCATGAACTAAAATTATCCTTATTGTCATGCAGAAATATTTCATTGATGACGATTATTCATTACAGATATTTTTGCAAATTTTAATTTATCAACTATGAACTCACTGTACTGCAAGGAGGACCATTTCATTTTCTGTAATTTTTTTCACGAACAGTTCAATTTGTCATTTCATCCAACAATGTCAGACTCGTGCAGAAAATGCAATGCATTGCCTCGGGTAATGATAACGAGCAAAGAGTTTTGATTGCGAAAATAGAATTCCATCAGCAAAAAGCCAAAAATGCAAGGGAAGGTTTGCAGAGTGATTCTTTGCTTAGTAAATCAGATGTCAGTGCTACTGTCATAACTTTTGATTTAATGAAAACTTTGGAGTTTGCTATTACTAAGGCCAGCTGTGGACATATTGCTTCGGCATGCACAATATGCAAAATGATGGCGCGTATTTGTTCATTTGGAACGTCCAGAGGGCCGCAAGAAATTGGTTCCTGTTTATTGTATTTTATACGCAAATTTGTAAGAACCGAAAAACAGATCATGCACTGCGATCAGTGTGGAGGACAGAATAGGAACATCAACATTTCTGTACGATGTCAATGTATTCTGTAAAGGAAATAGAACGAAAAAATTTAGTTAGTGGACTCTCCTGCCTGCCCTGTGATCAGGACTTTGGTCTGGTTCAGAAAAGAAAATAATATTTTCCTTCCTGAACACTGGAATGATGTTATAGTGTCCGCCAAGAAAGTTAATCAATTCAAGGTAATCAATATGAATGCAGAATGTTTCATTCAACAAAACGACTTGAAACTAATGTCACTAATAGAAATATGTTGTCTAATAATTGTTAAATGCAATGGTTGAACATATAATTACTCCTGTTTGAGGCAATTTAGAATTGCTGTATCCAATTTTAAATTTAATGCAGAAGCAAAAGAGAATTTTCTTGAATTTGTACCCCCAATTTATCACAATTTCCACTTTAACTTAAAAATCAGTTGCAGTAAAGAAGAAAGGTTCCCTATCCTGGATTTTGGGGATGTTTCTGAGGTGGAAAAATCTTTCCTAACAAGTAGAAAACAATGTAAAGTATTACATGACAATTGTAAACCATATAATATGTTTTCATCATAAATGTTGACTGTGTGTTATTGAATGTCTGCAATAAATAGTGTTAATATTCATTGTACCAATGGACTTTTAATTTTGATTGTAAAAAACACTCAGAGCAAAAATGGACTAACCCACAAAAAATTAATGTATCCTTGTCTAAAGTATATTTTTTGTGATATTTGTATTTTAGAGAACTTCAATAAAGCCACAGTTAAGAGTATTAACTTTTAAATATCAAATGGTACGGGAAAAAAATAATTCCTTTTTAGCTCATACTAAGATGTCTATTTTCTCAACATTCACTTCCTTGTGCTCTCATATTTTTTTTGGGTAACAGGCTACATGAGGGTGATCCTGAAACAGGCAACTCCCCTTTAATAGCATAGGAAGGGAATTGAAAAGGGGGGATGCGGAAGGTAGAGCAAGGTAGCCAAGGGTTAACTAGGGCCCCCGGGCTATGGTTTAAGGATCCTACCCGGTGTTTCACCTAAAGAGATGCAGGGAAAACCCTAGAAAACCTGCATCAGGTAGGTCGGGCATTGGGTACTATTCTCACGCCCTTCCGAATGACGGAAGACGAGTTTGCTGTGGGGACGCAGCATTCCCTTCTCCGTGTCTCCACCAATTTCAGGAGGCAATCGGCCGACTGATCCAATGGGATCAGCGGACAACTCTTGCCATATGCCCAAGGTCTTTGACCCCAGTACATATACCTCCTAAAATAGGTGAAGGTGTCTCGGCATATGAGAACTTTGATAAAAAAATACCCAGAGAGAGTGCGAGGCATCCCCGACATGATCAGGTAAGCCCCGCAGTCACTCTGGGCTTTGTCCTCTCAGTGCCTCATTTCAAACTTCATGACATGGCTTCGATCTTCTACTGCGAGCTCTAAATGATATCCAGAACTCAAACAACTCCAAGTTCGACATCTTCTCTGATTCAAGAAGTGTTATCGAATCAATCCGTAATAAGTATAGCAAGGAAGCCATCACGCGCGTTATCATATCTATAAACTCCAAAATTTTATCCTCAGGTAAACAAGTGACGTATGTATGGATTCCCTCGCACCTTGGTATCGCAGCTAAATCTGCATTATCCAGCATAAACCCAACTAACCTGCCAGTGTCCCACAACAACGTAATAAAGACTATAAAAGACAAAATCAAGGATAATGGCAACAATGAATGGATAAATAAAGACACTAAATTCCACGAAACAAGGAACAGTATCTACGAAATACAACCCTATCAATACAATCTAAACAGACGAGTTCAAACAGTTTTCACCCGTCTAAGAATTGGTCATTCTAGACTCCCTCATGGACATTTAATGACCAAATCCAACCCAATAACCTGCGATAAATGTAGCTCTTCATACCCCCCACCCGACACCTAATAAATGAATGTGCGTACACACTGCAAAAAAGAAGAGACGACTACAAGGAATGCCTCGATGACCCAATATTTATAAACCCCATATTAAATTATTTAAATTACTTGAACTTATTCAATAATATGTAATGTATCAATACTAGTTTGTTTTGTACCCCTCTTTATCATTATAAACTATTATATTGCATATATTATTATTATAAACACAGGAGTAATTGTAAAGTGAACGTGGTCACTACGATTGATGTCACAACAAACAAACAAAAAAAGATAATCTTATAAATATAAAATATTATAAATATATTGAAATACAAAGTACATTTAAAAGAGTAATATGACTTTAGAGCTGAACTGTAACGAAAATATTTCTTCTTCCCTTGTGCTATGGTATTTACAAATTGTTATGTTAAACAGTTAAAATGAAGAAAATATAACAGTATTGATGAATTATATATTGCGAAACTGCGTATGATAATATAAATTAAAGGTTTAATATCTTTATACGTAACGTAACAGAAAATATCTGGAATTTTAGTGAATAACTTCAAAATTTGAAAATAAAAAGCACGCTACGTTTCTAAATTATGGTTAATGTTGGTTGTATTTTTTTCGGGGAGATATAAAATAGTTAAAATTTATTTAGATTATTCTTGTTACTGAAGATTTTGTTTGTCCTACAGAGAAAATGGAGCAATTAATTTGGCATTGAATAGTACACTGAGTCACTTTTTGGGGTATGAAAATAATAAATTTTGCAATTACTGAAAATAGGAACACAGAGAAGTTAGTTGTACAGAGGCTCTGGCAGAAGTGTTGAAATATCTGTAAAACAGTACTATACAAATGGTAATGACTATAATAAAGTTTATATAGTTAGAAGAAAGGAGAAGATTTAAAAGTACCTTGAACGGCCGCTGCTAACGATCGTATGGCTGTGTTCTCGCTCTCTTCGTGTTTCAGGTTCGCGATTTCATCTCCTAATGGTTTCCGACTTTTAATGTATGACGTGATCTGATTCCGTAAGATCGTCCACACCACAGACAACGTATTTACCAAGCCATGTACATTACAGTGGCTGTTACTGAACTTCGACTACGCACATTCGTCCACAACTCCCTATGTCGATCTCTTCTTTTATTTAATTTCTTTTACGTCGCGTCAATAAGGAATATTTCAAAACGATCAACAGAAATTACATCAACACATGCGGTAAATATATTACACTAGCTGGGGACCCGGCGTTGCCCGGGTATTCATTTATTTTATCCCGGTACATTATTTAATTCTTGTTCAACACATGATTCAACCGACATCGAAAACGTCATAATATAAACCTCAAATATACTCCCAGTATCTCGAGAGATTCAAAAATACTCCCGCTACAATAACATGGCTACAAATATTTTCATAATGCTCCCCCATTTAAGGATTTAACTCTTACTTAAATCGCATATTAAAAGTTATAATGTAACACGGCGACTCGCATTACACTGGTTTCGAAACCAAACTTGATAGTTTCCTTGTTATTTTCATATGACTCATTTCCACCCTCACATGCTGCAAGGGGTTCAAATTATACACATTGTAACGACCCGTTACTTTTTGTTTCTTGTAATTTTATTGTAATGTTTTTCGCAGCCGCTACATGTTTCGATTGTCATCTTACGTTACGTTACGTAAAAAAATTCGTGTTAAAATAAATAAAAATAATGATACTTATTTCATTCATATTTGTTCCTTATCACAAAAATATTATTTTGTGATATCTAAAAGATACTTATTCCATAAAATTAGTTTAAAGAATATTAATTTTTTTATATCAAAGCATTTAATTGCAGGAGTTTTTATTTATGCTTTGAGAAAAATTGAAGAACGGGTTGAGGATAGATAAGATTTTGTTTCATTATTGGACAGAGAAAGACCGTGTAAGGGAGACCTATTTGAGTGCAGTGTAACACAAACGACCATATAATTTGAGTTAAAAAGAGTATAGCTCGTCGTGTCCAAAACGATCAGGATCGAATATTAATTCCTACTTGAGTGTTTTCCTTTGCATGTATCGTGCACGATATTGGCGTCGCATCACTGCTGGCTCCAGGTCACGACTTCAAACTTTCGTCGGAAACGGCTTGAACGGAAGAGAGGAGAAGAGAGGTAGAGGAGAAGAGAAGAGAGGAGAGGATAAGAGAAGAGAAGAGAAGAGAAGAGAGGAGAGGGTCCTCGTGCAGTGCTTCCTGGATCATCCAGCAGATTGGTCAGCGGACAACAATTGTAAGATAAAAAAAATCTCATCATCATTTGTGATCGTAGCGGTTGTTATTGGAACGAAATATTTATAAATGAAAACTTTCTGTTTGTCGACACATTAGTTGCGGCCAAAGACTTTATCCAAAGATTAAATTATATTTGTGTTTCTCTTTTTTGTTACATTTGTGTAATTCATTTTCTTTATATTCCTTCCCGTACATTTTTTATTTGAGTGAATTTAATTCCTCTCGACGAAGTGTGGCGCGTGGCGCCCTGCCGGTAACGTCAGTTAATCATCAATATTACAAATTGCCAGAGCAAATATATTTAAATTTTTTTGTTGTTGATTTTTTTCATCTCTTTGATTTTACCGTCAATCTACACGCTCGAACCGGCGGTTTAGCTTGGGCAATATCCGTATTTATTTCGCTAGAGGCTGGTAACTGAAAATAAGGATAGTCACTTCAGCAGTTTCACAATTGGTGTAATATGCGAGTGTACGAAATGTCATTGACCTAAATAATTATTTTCTACTCACATATGAACCTTTCATTACGTATACAAGTTCCACTCTTCCCCCTAGGGGTGGTAGCCGTGTTTTATCTACAAAGTATTTCGTTTTGGATCGCGAGGAATATGGAAACAATATTTAGTCTAAATTGTTCTATCCTTTAAATGTGTTAAGCAGAAGTGTGTTTTACCACGTCCAATCCCCCTGTTAGGGGATGAACTGCAATTTAATTCGCATACAAAATGTCAGAATGAAGACTCTAGTAGAACTTATTTCGATACAATACTTCTTTTTATTTTCATTTCCATATGACGCCCTCTACACCCCCACCATGAATAGGGTTGAAATTATGTGCAAACTAATTAACGGAACACGCTATCAAATTAATTAAGGAAGTAACAGCAGTTTATGGATTTTTAAAAATTCCCGCTCTCCGCCCCCGCCCCAAGTGTTTGTAGCTGTGTATTGTCCTAATTGTGTTGATTTCGGTTCGCTAAGAACAACCTGTCGAAATTTGGTCGAAATTGTTCCATCCGTTAAAGATAGTATGCGGAAGTCTGTTTTACCCCCTTCCAACCCCTCTTTGGGGATGATCCGTAGCTAAACTTGCATTTTTTATGAAAGTATTAAACTCAATGGTTTACATTACAGCTGTTTAAAGCCCAATCTCGATTGTTTTCTGTTTATTTTTATGTGATTCCCCTCCCTTCCACCCCTAAGAAAACTCCCCTTTGATGATGTATGGGATTGAAATTATACTACTATTGGTCCAAGAATGTATTTATATGATAAAACTATTGACCGTTTTTGCTTATTTAAAATTTTCTACCCCCTCCACCCATACCCCTAGGGGTAGTAGCCGAGTCTTACCAAGGCTGATGTATACCACGTGTTAGTCTATCAAAACTTGCCAAAAATCGATATAGCGCGGGCAATATGGAGGGGGAAATGGAAGGTGGTACAGGCGGGGGAGATAGGCAACCCACATTCACTTTGGAAATTCAAACGCGTGGAAAGAAAGTAGCTTTCTCGTAGTTCAGTTTTCTGAAATTTTCCAATTTTCTGCGCAATTTTCCTAATTTTCTGTCCGTAAGACCCTTGAACATAGTATCATAAAACTTATAAAAAAAGATTAATGAAGTTGTTATAAGTTATTGCGTGACCAATGGAAATAGGGATTCATTTTTAAATATTAAGTTAAATGTTTTATAAATATTGATAACTTTTAAATATTCCAAAGTTCTTTTAATAGCCTCTTCCGAGAATTGGATATCTTTTGGACCATATGATCCAATAATTTCTCATCTCTGTTTGTAGTGCTTGGGGCAGTGGAGGATTATGTTATCCATGGTACCGTGCGTCTTCAAGAGTTGCATTGCGGTGGAGGTTCTCTAGAAAAAAGAAAGCAATGAGAAGAATTGTTGTGGTTGGCCCTTACCCTAGAAAGTACTATTTGCTCCTTTCTTGTTAGTTGCCTGGGGAACAGTTGATCTTGATGATTTTTCAGGTGTAGGGGGAAAGGTCAATGTTACTAGGTCTTTGCAGAGGTTTCAGTGGACCAGGAATTTAGGGATATAAATCTTCAATATATCGTCTGCGGAGCATGTATGGTTGGATAATAAATTATGATTGGAATTTGCAGTGAGTTTAGTTTGATGGTCAGCTAACTCGTTTCCTAAATTTTGCTGTGGGCAATTGAATAAACCACAACGGATTAATGTATTGCAGCATGATTTTCGAAGCACATTATTGGTAAATCTCAGCCGTGAGGTTTGTGACACTCTGGAGCGGGTAGACCGACGACTCGTGTACTTAAATGCCAGATACCAAGCTTGACATGTGCGGGGCGGACGCGTTTTACCGTCCCGCATGATCCGCTCAATGTCGCGGGAAAACGCAGCACGTCCAGCTATAATTGGATGGGGGACGGGGTTGCTATTGGAATATTTTCAAGTTTATAATCTTAATCGAGTAATAAACTAACATCATTCGTAAATTAAATATTTTTATTTCAAAATTTTAATTTGATAATAATGATTTATTAATTTCAACAAGGGTTTTTTCAAATTTTTGTAGTATTAATTAATACATAATTTGTAAATTCTTTCAAGACTTACGAACTGATTAAGGTAAAAATGAATACCGTAACGTATCATTTTAAAAAAATTAGAAAACAAATTAAGAAGTCGTATTCGAGTCTGTCAGAGGAGGAAATCCATTCCAAAAGAAGGAAATTGACTACCGCATATTCTCAGAAAAAATTAATATTTTGTTGGCGTATTCCCTCATATTTTGGCAGTTCAAATCCAATTTTGTTTCATTTATATTGTGTCTGGTTCAAAAATAACCGACGCTTTTGTTGTAGCGCGCATGCAGTTCTTCGCGTTAGTGAGTACGATTTTCTAAATAATCCAGGACTGTGTTGTTGTATTCTTGTCAAATAAACTGTATTGTGTTCAGTACATTCAGGCCTACAAATTAATCCTCTATTTACTTGCCTAATATTTTATATTATATATATTGTAATGAAAAAACGCGGATTTTGGTGATATTGTGGCGTTATGGGGCGCAGTTCGACCAACAACAATGTGAAGTTGGCTGAAAGCAGGTGAACCCCCGATGGGGATCCCCCGCGGAAAACCCTCTCGGGGCGTGTTTAAAAAACGATGGGGATTCCCCGCGGGAAACTCCCACCAAGCGTGTGTAAAAAATGATGGCGGGGAACCCCGAAATTTAATGAAATAAACGGGCGGGGGACCCCGGAATTTGTAAAAGACCTATGGCGGGGAATCCCGGAATTTTGTTAAAGAAAACCGATGGCGGGGAATTCCCGTGTGAGAATTTAAAAGGGGAGCCGATGGGGGGCTCGGGATCAGATGGAATGAGAGTTGAGACGTGACCAGAAGTCAGACGAGTTGGGGAGAGGACGGACGACGGATCTGTCAGAGGGCAGATGAGTTGCTGTGAGAGGTGGTCAGAGGTTAGATGCTGGCAGACGTGGTTAGATGCTTGCAGAGGTCAGACGTCGTCAGATGCTGTCAGAGGTTTGCAGAGGTCAGATGTTTCGAGGAAGCAGATGAGTTGCGGATCTGGTTCATACTACCTTCATCGATAAAAATCCTGCAAGACGCCAGAGAGCCGCGGAAACATTCGTGAAGTTGGATGTTTGTAGGCCCAGTAATTGTGAGTAAGTTATTAAAAAGCTGTGAAACTTGCTCATTGTGCTGGTTGAATAATATTTAATGATTTTTTTTTATTAAAATAATAAATGTAAAATTTTCAGATTGATTATAATTTGTTCAATTGATTAATTAATGTTTTATACCCTGAAAACGATATTACAATATATATAGTATTTAGACCAGAAGAATACGACTGAAGTGAGATTTGAATATTCGAAACGTTTTGTGTTTAAATCAGGACATTAGATGGCTCAAATACGTTACTTCCTGAAATTGAATTTTTAGTAGGATAAATATCACCACATATCGTATTTAGACTAGTTGGAATAAATGGCAACAGTGAGAATCGAACCAGAGCATTCAAAGAGACTATTGCCTTAAACTACGGCAATAGACAGCTCGTCCACTATACTTAATCAAATTGAATGTTTAGAAGAAATATTCTAATGATATATTGTAATGTAAAACCGCAGGTGCCTGCTGATTTTGGTTACATAGTTTAGTTTTAAGGTGCAAATGGTGTATGGATGATTAATTTAATGTTGTAATGTGAAGGGGATTCAGGAGCAATTCTCGGTAATTGATGTCATTGTGAAGTGCAGTTGGGCCTACAATGAAGAAAGTTTTGTGCGTTGACAATAGAGGCCAACAACAATGAAGACTTAAATTGGCTAAAAGTGGGTGAAATCCGGTGGCGGGGAACTCCCGGGGCGAGAAGTTAAAAAGGAGACGTTGGGAGGCTGAGGGATCAGTCGGGGAGAGGCAGACAGAAATCAGTCGGGCCCTACGTTGGACAGTGATGTGAGAGGAGTTGGACCTGGATCAAACTACATTCCTCTATGTAAGGCGCACCTAGACAGAGAGACGCGGATGTATTCGTGAGGTTGAATGTTTGTAGGCCCAGTAATTTTGGGTAAGGTCAACATAGCTGTGAAACTTGCTCATTTTGTTGATTATATAAATTTAAATATTTTTTTCTATTTTTCAAGAACTGCGTACTTCATTTCTCGAGAGACCCAAAATCCCCTGAGATATTGTTTTATGTAAACATTGTAAAGATAAAATTGATAAATATAAAATTGTCAAACCGTTTAAAATTTGTACATTAAGTAATTTTAAACTTATCCCATGAAAAGTATACTACAATAAATCGTATTTAGACCAATATAAAAGAATATAGCAATAAGAGTTGAATATTTGAAAAGATTATTGCTTTGAATTAAGGGCATTAGACAGCTCAACCACGTTACCTCAATAAATGTAATTTTTAGGAGGAATAAATATAAAATAAAATAATTTCCGACCGTCTTTTCCAGTCAGTTTTTATTTTTAATTCAAACTAAGATTCGGCGCATATTCGCACCTTCTTCAGGTTTACTTACTTACAGTAAAATTATTATTAAATCCAATTATTTAAAATCATAAAAATGTTATAAACGCCAATTTTGTATATTTTGAATTCCAGAAAGTTGAAAACGATTGGAACTGTAAGACATGCACCAATGACAATGTAGCTGCAAACGACGTTATTCTAAGCTTACGAAATGTGGTATTAAATCTAATAGCTAAACTAAACTCGACGGAAGATAAAGTGAAACTGCTGGAAGATAAAAATAAAAAGCTGAAGACCGACCGTGAAGTAAAAGTATAACGAAGAAAAAATGCGTCATTATTGGAGACTGAATAATTAGGCACGTGGGATCTGAAAATGAAGAAGTAAACGTAAAATGCTTCCCAGGAATTAGAACTGAGCAACTCCAAAGAGAAATCGTACGTTTGAAAGAAGATGATGCTGAAAACGTTATTGTTCACTGTGAAGAGGCAGTATCCGAGGGCAAATGTCGTTATTAGTGGAGTGCTTCGGAGGAGAGACGTCCACTGGCGAAGAATGACTATCCAGTCAGTGGCATAAAAATTAGGGATTTTGCTACGTTGACGCTAATTCGTGATTGGGAAACTAACTTTGCTGGTAGTGGTCTTTACCTAAACAGAAGAGGTGCGGCAGAGCTGGGCGCTCTTTTCTCGAGAGTGGCAGCAGCTGGTTCGAGTCGAGAGGTAAACAACACGGCATCGCGGATGGCGGCGGAGAAGGACATGACGACATCACGGGCGTCAAGTTCACCGACGGCAGCAACGATGAAGACTGACGACGGTCGATCGGCGATGCAGAGTCAGAGCGAGGATACGAGGAAGAGAGTTCCCTTCACTTTCTACATGTACATTGTCGCATCGTAATAAATAAACTAGACGAATTGTGGAATTTGGTGGAAATTTATAATCCGGATGTTGTGATCGGTACTGAGTCGTGGTTGCAAAAAGAAATAAATGATAACGAAATATGTAGATGTCAATACAAAATTTTTAGGAGGGATAGAGGGTCAAGGGGTATATTCGTATTAACAAAATTAAAATTAACTAGTTTACTACTTTGGTCAGATGTAGAAGACGAGTTAATGTCCCTAGAAATGAATCAGGAAAAGAAAAAATCCAGCTAATAGCATGTTACAGACCCCCTGGGGATAATTATACAATTCTAAGGAAACTGCAGAAGAAAACACAGCGGGCTGGATCTTCTGGGAAAGTCATTGTGGCTGGAGATCTAAATTTACCGAAAGTTAATTGGGAGGGTGAAGTAGGGAACTCGGAAAATCAAAAGCTTGTGAATAACTTAGTTAGGTATAATGGGTTAACACAGGCAGTCACTAATCCCACCCGGAACGAAAATAAACAGGATGATTTCCTGTTAAGGCTGGAACACAGTGTTATTAATTGTGAAATTCTTCCAGGTTTGAGTGACCACAAAATCGTACTTTTAGAAATAAAATGCTCAAGGGAAAAAGTCTCGGGTAGGGAAATACGAAAAATTTGGCAATATCACAAAACTGACGCCTCAGAATTACAATCATTTTTATGGGAACAATTATCTAAATTCATGTGTAGTGGGGAAAATATAAATAACATTTGGGATAATTTCAAATACATATTAAAGGAAACTAGAAACAGGTTCGTTCCACAGACAATATTAAAAATAAATAACGATCCAGAATATTACACTAGATAAATTAAGCAGTTAAAAAGGCGCGTTAGAAAAGTAAATACTGAAAACTCCCAAAACTTTAGAGGTTTATTAAAATTATAAGAAATAGAAAAGGGCGTAAGAGACGTTCTTGTGCAAAATAATAAGCGGTAGTCATCAGAACTGGGGGAAACTTTACTAATTCGTTCGCAAGCGGAAATAAAACAATGACTCAGGGGTGGTCTTAATGAATAACGGCAACAGGGTAACATCGGATAGGGGAAACGGCAAACCTACTATATTCATACTTCATTTCAGTATTTAACGTTAGTGCTTACCAATATCAGTTAGAGGACAATCATAGAAGTTCAAAACTTTTTGAGATAAAGGCGAAAACAATCAGACATAGATTACGTAAATTAAAAAACAAATAACTGTGTCCAGGCGATATGTGCACAGAATTATTAAAACTTGGAGGGGAGGCAATAATTCCGTACTTGGAATTTTCAACGTATAAATTAATAATTCGGCTCTTCTGGCTGATTGGAAAACTGCTATTATTATACCAATTTATAAATCTGGTAAAAGAAGAGACGTCAAAAACTATAGACCCATCAGTCTTACCTCAGTATGTGTAATATTATGCAGCACTTATTAGCAGCCAACGTTAGATCTCAACTTGATACAAAAGGGTGTTTTTTTAATGGTCAGCATGGTTTTCGGGAAGGGTTCTCGTACGACAACTAAATGATAAATTTATTAATATTTAATGTAAAAACAACTCTATAAAATTAATATAGTGTGAATAAAACCACAGAAAAGTTGTCTCAATATTTATTCTCAGAACGTTTCGGCCATAGCCATTATCAACTGTAATTATAATATATATACAAAATTATTTATATCATGAAGGATATATTTTTACAATTTTCACATCTATTTACCTGGATCTTTCCTCTTAGCGTCTTCTTTGCTTATACTATCATACAACCATTGCGCTTGTTGTCTTCCGAACTGAACCACGTGTCGTCTTCTGAAATTTTACCGGTACCTACTACATTAGTCAGCGCAGCTACTACGCTAGTCAACTTCCTATTATAATAATTATATTAATATAGTTTACATTTACTCTTAATATTTATTAAATCTATTTAATAGGGTAGTTAATTTAAGTGACGAAATTGTACCAATTAATGTGATTAATTACTTAAGATTAGGAGATAATTTTAATAGCTATAACAATAAGAATACTAAAATATATAAAAATTTATTAGCTGAGTCTGAAAGCATTATTAATTAGAAATATAAATAATGGCTAAAATGGGAAATTAGAAAGTATACTATGTAAATATGAGAGAGAAGTAAAGAATTTTAGATATAATAACAAAGATACCAAATTGTTAAAGTCTGATAAAAGTAAAAAAATAGTCTTAATGAAAGCAGAGGAATATAGACTTAGAATGTTAGAGTTATTAACTGATAAATTAATATATAGAAAGATCAGGAACTCTCCTGGAAAAGAGCTTTGTAAAAATGTAACTAAATATTTAAAGAAACTAGTAAACAAAAAAACTATGAGTAGTCTTAAAGAAGAATATTTCATAGATCCGAGAATCAAAGGTCATGTTAAGACTCATAAAACAGGGTACCCATTAAGACCAATAGTAGATGCAATAAATAGTCCAACATATAAATTATCCAAATTTATGAACAAATCCTTAGATTTCCTGTGTAATAAGGCTGGGTATGATGTTAAAAATAGTTTAGAAATAATTAAAAAATGTAGAATTAAGAGATGATCATGTTCTAATTAGTTTTGATGTAAAATCCCTGTTTACCAATGTCCCACTAGAAATTGTTATGAATGAAATCAATAGTAATTGGGAGCACATAAGGGAACATACTAGAATAAAAAGTAAACAATTATTCATAGAAGGTTTAAGACTATGTACAGAAAATAGCTATTTTAAGTATGAAAATGAATACTATAAACAGTTATTTGGCACACCAATGGGTGGATGTATGAGTTGCAACTTAGCTGGGATTTTTATGAACTATGTATTGAATAAATGTATAAATGATATGGATATCAAACCATTAGTTATATTGAAATATGTAGATGATATATTTTGTATTGTAAGTGAATCAAAAATTGAACAAATGTTAGAAAATATGAATAAGATTCATGATAGGATAAAATTTACCAATGAATTAGAGAAAGATGAACAATTAAATTTCTTAGATGTAACGATAATGAGGGTAGAAAACAAACTAAAATTTAAATGGTATAAAAAAGAGGAATGTGCAAATGTATTGTTAAATTACTTTAGTACTGGTTGCTTGCAGATACGGTTTTTCAAATTTCGGAAGCTCATAGTGGCTAATGGGGCAGTGTTATAAGGGTTTATCGTATCATAGCAATTGTAATGCGGGATTTAAAATGGGTTCTGTTGGTAAAGTGCGTTTCGCTGATAATCAATATGTCTATTAAATATTGCTGGCGTAGTATTTTTATTTCTTATTTGCGTTTGACCAATCCATTTCAATTCCACAGAGGAATTATAATGATATTAGCCTTACTTAAGCTTATTTATGAGCATGGTAAGAATGTAGATGACCATGCTGTTCTGTTAAATTAGTCCTCAACAAATTAATTATTTCGTAGGAATAAATAACTATACATCGTATTTAGACTGGAAGGAAAAAATGGCAAAAGTGAGAAAAGAACCAGAGTAATCGAAGTTACTATTGCCTTTAACCGCTCGGCCACTCTACTTCAACAAATTGAACTTTTAGGAGTAATAAATAATTATATGTATCAAATTTAGACCATTAAAGAACTATAGAGGAATGACAGTTGAATTTTTGAAAAGATTGCTTCACTACGCCAAGGACATTAGATGCTTGGCCACGCTACCTTAACAAATGGAATATTTAGAAGGAATAAATATAAATATATATCTTATTTAGACCAGAAGAAAAACGGCTGCAGTGAGAGTGGAATATTCGAATAGATAATTGTTTTAACCCTGGACATTGGACCGCTCCGCCACGCTACCTAAAAAATAATAATATACAGAAGGAGTAAATATCGATATATATCGTATTTAGACTGGAAGGAAAACAATAGGAGTCGAATAATAGAAAAGATTAGTGCTTTAAATCAGGGCATTAGACAGGTCAACCACGTTTCCGCAACAAATGGAATTTTTAGAAGGAATAAATATTAAAATATATCACATTAAGTCTAGAAGCAAAATAATGGCAGCAGTGAGCCTCGGACCAGTGAATTCGGAGATTATATTTCTTTAAACTGATCATTAGACCGCTCTGCCGCTCTTCATCAACAAATTGAATATTGCCACACTTGAAAACCTGCAGTGGTGGTTGAGGGTTATCAAGCTGGAAAAATAACACTACATGATGACTATTTGGTTAATGTTTTATGACTGCCCAACTTGTGCTATCTTCACTTTTCAAACACAAAAGTTAATGTCTCATTCTAGGTATCACTGACTGGTAAAAACTAAAGCTAAGTTTACACGGGCAGTGATGTTCGTCGAAGTTGGGTTGGCTGTGCACTGTCTACTGTTTACATCTTGGGCAGATAACTGCCCACTTCTTCACTGACAATTCTGTGCAAGTGCTGCCTTCACTACAGAACGGGCAGGGAACTCTGATGCATGTTTACACTTCTCTGCTATTTTTTGGCAACTACGACCGGTTGGAATGTTGATGTTGCATAGTGTCGATATATTGTTTATATCAAGTTGAATATTTTCCCCCCTTGGTGCAGGCATAATGTCCATAAACAGGAACTAATCACTTTGTATTTGTGATAGAATAGACGTAACGAGGAAAGGCTTCCTGAAAAAGTCAAACTCAGTATTACGCTACTGTACTATAGATACATAAAAATGAAAACAGATGTTTAGTAATATTGCTTTATATTATTACTACAGAAATCAAGCAACAATAAAAACAGCGCCTGTACTTTGAAGCTTGTTTTCAGTGTTTAATTGGGTCGGTTTCTATTACTTGTTGTTTTATTTCCCTTAAAGTTGCCAATTACTGAACAAAACGAAATGAATTATTTTCCATCACGTGTGATAGTAAGTAGTATGTTTGTAGCTATACATCTTCTTTTGCGTATTTTTTTCCAGTTAAAGTTTGTGCCGTTGGAGGCTGGACAATAATTATTTTTGGAAAGTTAACCTAAAAATTTATAGGCTCATAGGTGCAACAAACGAATTCTATCCTAAATGCTTTCTGAACCAAAATTCTGGTCGCTGTTAACAACAAATATTCACTTACTCCAATCGCACACTAAACCAAACTACACGCGTATTGAAAATGCAAAATACAAACTGTTTACCATTGCGAAATCGATAGTCAACCTTGCCTCACCGTTCACAATCGATAATTGACAACCGTAACTGCCACTAACTGGCCTCCCATGAGGGCAGCGTCTAGGTCGGTGGAGGGGGAACGTCAGTCATGACTGACATGCTGTTGACACGCTCCAAACAAAGTGAGGCAGTGCTCTCATGTCAGCGATGGATTGGCAGTTGTCAGTGCAGCACTGACGTATGTTGACACACCACTGACATCACTGCCCCTCGTTTTCTGGCAGTCATCACTGCTCGTGTAAACCTAGCCTTACTTGCTCCCCTCCAACAATATCAAATTTCTCTAAAATTCGTTTCTTCCAACAACTTATTTTACACTCCAGTCAGTTCAATTTATCTTCTGGGTGCTTTTGGGATCACACATTGAATTGGGGGCACAATGTTTAGTTTTGACATCCTGGCACTGACTACACAATTAATTTTGACTTTCCATCCAGTCATCCATTACCATTACTCTTTTAACATTACTGTAACACAGCCATTCATCTCTTTTGGTAAAGAACATGCTAAATTTGATACCCTAATCATAGCAATGACGGTTGATGTATAAAGAAGTAAGTATGGTATTTGCTTTGAATACTTCTTTACAGGATTCTCTGTTGTTGACTCCAAAGATATATCTTACTGCTCTTTTTGTATTCTTAGCAGCATGTTCATTCTTTTGCCATTGCTGCTCCTCATATTTCTAAACCATAGTTGATGTGTAAAAAAGCAATCCCATAGTAAATGTTTAATAGATTCTGTATACTGAGAAATATTGTCAGTCTTTTAATAACACATGTTTTTATTTGTTTTTCTGCATAGATAGTTGATATGCATTTCCAATGTTAATTTGGAATAAATATGTATGCCTAGGAACTTGGCATTTCTGCTAATGTCAATTTGTTCATTATTGCATGTTATATCAAGCTGTTATTGAAAAGAACTATTTTGTTTATATTGTGTTATTCTTATTGGGCACACAATATATTGACATATAAAATAGATGAAAACCCTCTACACAATAGACCAATGCAATGTTTGTAAGTTGCTAAAAATGTGGTAGTAAATATGATATTTTTTTGCTTCAATGCAGAATATATTGGGAATGTGTCAATGGCCTATTTTCAGATCAAATGTAATTAGTATTCCATTACGAGTGAACTTGTCATGGCACGAAAGCAATGAAAATTGTTTCAGTCAAATGAACTATAAAGTATTATGAAAATTTACAATTATGGCTGCAAAAAGTGCAAATTGGTGAATATATATTGAGAAAAGCATTAAATGGCAGTAAATATATAATATTCAAAGAGCCATGTTACAGTTTGGCCTACAGATGATTCGTATACATAGTTATGTCACAAGGTTAACATAAAGCAAAACAATTTTATTCTCTAAATATGTAATGAAAACCCCATTTATGTTTGTTTATCTCCTACACTTGAATGGCTAACACAATTTTGACTGATTATCTAACATATATAAAGCAATTAAGCTAGTTCTTGTGGTGTTAGCTAATTATTCTGAAGAAAATAAGATTTTAATATTAACCGAATTGTTATCATCTTCAGACTCTACAAATAGTCAAAGTTTTGGCCTCCTAAAGGCGTTTGACCTGTCTTCCTATCCAGTGCCACCATCCATCTTGCCCATTATAATTGCTTCCACATTAACACAGGCAATTCACCTTCACACGAGACTTCCTCATATTTTACCTCCTCCTGATTTCACTGTTTACATATTTAGGAGGTTCTGGTGGCATCATTTAACATTTCCAACACATTATATTTTATGTATGCTATAATATTATGCAAAACAAGACTTATCATAAATAGTAGAAATGTTGAGGGCCTTGGTCAACAGGGACAAGTTCGAGACTGTCGTAATTCAGGACACATTAAGGGCATTTTGGAATGTTGTCATCATCCATTTGATACGGGGATCTCTGTGATGTGAGGCAGTAATTCAAATATAAGTCACTGCTATAATTAAAGATTAATGCTCAACGTTTTATTTGTTCTAAATTCTGGAATCCTTACTCCTCTATTGTGTTTAATATTTTCTATTTGATTGCTGTCACATTTAAAGAACAAAGAAACATAGACATTTATTTGATGTAAATATTTGCTAAGATGGGAAAAAGTTTATATAATTGAAACTTCAAACTTGAAACTTACAAGGTCTCTTATGGAGGGAGTTCCACCTAGAGGAGTGGGGATGACAGTCACACTATTGCCAGCCTCTCTAGCTATTTAAAATAATCCTTGATTCAGATGGCGTGGCTTCTAAATCGGTTGAACAAAATATTGGTTTCTGATATAAGGGATATATTAGAGAAATATAACAAGTTTCTTCAAAATTCCGATAACCTAAAAAATTTAAGATGACACAGAGGTTCCAAGCGTGGTGGAAAGTAAATATACTGCATTAAAAACTATAATTAGAAAAGAGGTACAAGCTTATAATGAATATAGGCCATACATTTATATTATTTAAGTGAAATATAATACAGAAAACAATTTACTTAATCAATAAACATATTTACAATATTAATTATAATTTTGATTTTTATGCCGGCACTTCTTTCGTCAATTAAAACTATATATATATATATACATGATGCAAATTAATTTCTTAAACAATTCTAACTCTAACCTCAGGGTCGCATTTATGGGCGTTTTCAAAGAAATATTTTACACTAATGTAGTCGGACCAGGCAGTACAGGGCATCAGCAAAAAGAATTACAGGTGTAATTTACCGTGTCGGCTTAGTGCGTGTTCCAGCATCTTCATCCTGATGGTCTCGTCCTCTCTTCAGATTATAGCTGCCGACCTCCTATTCTTCCTGTTTCAGGAAGCATTCCAAAATCTCCCTTGCCACAATTTGAATCCCAGTCAGGAGTGAGAAGATAAGCGTAGGCTAGCTCCAAGCGGAATTTCTCACCAACTCCAAAATTCTGTCAAAAATCTTCTCTCCAAGAAAATCTGTGTAAATCTCTTTCTACAATCGATCTCTTCGAATCTCATCTCACCGCTCTCGCACAATCTGTCAAAATCTCTCTCTGCTAGCCTTTTTAAAATCTATTCCCCACGTATTTGGTTCATATTACCCAGGTGACAGGGATGGATATTGACCAATCACATTCATGGTTACACATGCGGAAAACACGTCACCCGATGCCAATCTGTCCTTGGACAGCGGAGAGGATGGCTTGGGTGATTTGAGGGAGCATAGTTTCTAGGATCTTGGCGACCATGGAATTGACCAGGGCCGACATTGGGTCCTCTGTGTTGTGCCTGGCTTCTCTGTTAGGGAAAGCGGTCTGAGTGACAACAGGCAAAGCAGGAACTGAAGGCTTCTGTTTTGTGAGTGGGGGCCTTAGCTGGCTGGGAACGGCCTGCCTTGGCGGGTTTTGTGGTGGAAGGCTGGGCAGTCTTTTTGTTTTTGTGACTCTTGAACAGCCGTGTTGCTGGAGCAGCCTGTTTCTGAGGTGTGGTGGCTGGCTGCTCCAGTGGTGTTGCAGGAGGGGCTTGAACAGGTGTGAGGGGCTGCGCTGATGGCGCAGGGGCCTGTGCGGACTCAGACTGTGTAGTGGTCTTTGCCGCTGCTGCGACGAAAGAGCGTCCGCTTGTTAACGGAGGACTGGGTGGGTCGGGCTGTGGGGGTTGAGTGGACGGGTCGGGCTCCTTGTGGAGCTGGCAGAGGAGCTTGTCCCTTACGCAGGGCTTCCTTCCTCCGTTGCAGCTCTGCCTTGTGACTGGCACAGGTCTTTTTCGCGCCATTCTCTAAATTTCTTGTGGCCGCAGCGTGGTTTCCGGCGCACGCCTTGCACACTTGCCTTGCGTGGCAGCGGAGCCCACTGTGGTCGAACCACAGGCCATTGGAGCACTGCAAGGGCGATCCACTCTGAGGGTCTCGTGAGCTGACGGGCTGTCTTTCAGCTCGCCTGTTCGCGTCACTACGCATTTGACAGGCATTTGTTGCGGGAAAGACCGAGTCTTTGCTGGTTAATTCGTGGATTCCTCGAACGACGTATTCTTTGACTTGAGGAACTCTTTTAAGCGACGTGTTGTGGACGTGCAGTTGTCTCGGCGCTTTGTGCAAGACTTTTGCGGCTGGTAGCGCGCCATGAACTCTAGGTTCATCGCGCCCAGATCGCCGTGACATAGTGTTGGTTGTCGTAGGCTGCACTGTGTGCTTGCGCTGGATTGGGCTCGGGGTTTTGCCCGTGTAGCGGACAAGTTCTGTCCTGGATATCTCGTGGCGTGATTTGGTTAATTTGCGCTTGTTAATGATGAGGGGAGAGACACGAGGACTCCTCTTCTCTTCCCTTTTACAATCTGCCATTCGGCAGGTATCCCTTCAATCAAATAGACACTAGAATATTATTTATTGATATAGATTCTAATGTGCATCTGCAATAGCCAGCGACATATTCGTATGTAAAATCAAGTACATGTAAATAATAAGTTGTTACCTTAAGGAAATTATTGGTTCATTTTTGTTATAAATACAATATTTGCCTAATATAATAATGAGCATTTTAACAAATTGATTCTTTATGTCCTCATATTAAATGTGACGACATAAATGTGTCAGACGTGATTACACTCTGCTGAGGAAATTCTGCATGCTCACTGTCAAGCTAAATAAAATTTATCTGTATAAATCTGGGCTATGGCAATCTCTCTCGTACAGGAACACGTCCACACTTTTCATTGTTACCCATGTAAACAAGAAACAAGGTACGTTGTTGAATCGCTTTTGAAACAAGGTGTAAGAAATGATTCCACTTTCTCCCGTTAGATGCTAACGGAGTTTTCGTCTTACAGACTGTTCAAGTGGTGTTATAACACGATATTATAATCCAAAGTATAGACAATCGCTCGATTTTTTTGCGGAACACCTATTCAATTTGTAATATTTGAACCATGTTTTTTATAAATAAGCCATATTTAATTTCTTGTAATATTATGTTTGTAGTACGCCTGAGGCAGTCCCAAAATGGAGACGAGACGTCGCTTTTAAAAAATAGTGATACATTTATATGCTGACTTTTTGGCCGTCTTTATTGTAAATTTTAAAGTCAGAAAACTATGTTGGTAAATTTTTATGTTAAGAAATCCAAATGTGTACTTCATACACGCCAAAGAGAAATTAATTACTGCGAGTGGAAATAAATAAATTAATCAATGGGAGAATTGAATGTGATGAAGAAAGAGCATCGGTGCTATTCATCTAAGTCCCGCGAGGGCACAGCTCTTATAAAATAAATTTCCGATGGTGATAAATGTATGGTTTGATTTGAACAATAAGATTTGAATCTAAAAATTTCTTTATTAAATTATTAATTTCTTTAGGAACTGATCACAAGTGAGAATTTACATTTTGTAAAACGGTGCATCAAATTATTACAAACTATTAAAAATTAATTTTAATGAAATAGGACAAACAAGGCTCAATAATTCCATATACCTGCCTATAGTTTTAAATTTATAACAGAAACTTATATTATCTCTAAAAGTACAAAAAAGGTTTAACGTGAAAAGAATACATTTTAATGGAATATATGTTTTGACATTGAAACCCACACTGGGGTAGGAATAAGTAAAATTAAGACTAAAAATACTTGTAGTTATAAAAATTGAATATGATGAGTGACAGGTACTGTAGAGTACTGTTCAGCAGTGTCTGTGGCCAGGAGAAGGAGTAGGAGCAGGAACAGGAGCAGGAGCAGGAGCAGGAACAGGAACAGGACCAGACATGAGTCGCACTGGCATGTAGTATGTCACGTCGTTTGGCAACTGGGAAATATCATGGTAAGGATAGGCAAGAAGGCAGTGCATGTAGGTCGGAGGTGGGGGTTCTGGATACTGCTGCTGATGCTGTTGCTGCTGATGATACTGCTGCTGTGGCTGCTGATACTGCTGCTGTGGCTGCTGATACTGCTGCTGTGGCTGCTGATACTGCTGCTGTGGCTGCTGATACTGCTGCTGTGGCTGCTGATACTGCTGCTGTGGCTGCTGATACTGCTGCTGTGGCTGCTGATACTGCTGCTGTTGATACTGCTGCTGTTGCTGCTGATGATACTGCTGCTGATATTGTTGCTGCTGATGATACTGCTGCTGCTGCTGATGTTGATACTGCTGCTGCTGATGTTGATACTGCTGCTGCTGCTGCTGCTGATGTTGATACTGCTGCTGTTGATGATACTGCTGCTGCTGCTGATGATACTGCTGCTGATGCTGTTGTTGCTGATGATACTGCTGTTGTTGCTGATGATACTGCTGCTGCTGTTGATGATACTGCTGCTGATGATACTGTTGTTGCTGCTGATGATACTGTTGTTGCTGCTGATAATACTGCTGCTGCTGTTGCTGAGGCTGATTCTGGTAATGATATCCCGGGTCCGGATAAAATTCTGAAACATGCATAAGTACATGTGAGTGAATATCATTTCACATTAGGACCAGTAATTGAATAATTATATTTTACTCTTAAGAGAGCCAGAAGACGCGGTTCTAGAATCTGAACACACGATTCTCAGAAATGTATTCGATGATTCGACTGGAGCAAAGCATCTCCGCTTCGACGTTCCACTCTACCTTGACACTTTGTCTTTTTTTAAAAAAATTATTTATAACGGTCGCATCGACTGCCTGGTCATTAGCGACCACAGTAACAACTGTTTACATATTATAATACAATTATATACACATTATTCACAATTATGAATTTACATAATAAAATACTGGTAACGTCCATTTTTCTGTTCGTTACCACTAACTATTTATCTTCGTTACATTGGATTTTTCAATTTTAACAAAATGAAGACATAATACAATACATTTAAATTAAATCAAAAATATTACTGTCCTTACAAAATTTAATAATGTCTTTTTAGTATTCATGGGAGTCCAAAATACATTTGTAGTTTTTGTCCTGTAGGTATTTTTGTCTGTGTTGGTGGTATTTGGGGCATTGATTGATGACATGGTCTATATTTAAGGCAGTATTACACAGATCACATGGCTGAAGGTGGGATGGATCTATCCAGTACATAAGTGTGTCAACTTCTTATTCTGGTGATGGCAACCTGGTCCTTCCTTCCAATATCTGTGTTATTACTTAGATTATGGAAGTCTCTTACGTTTTTGTTGAGATCACTGGATTTTAAAGTTTTCCATATATTGTGCCATTTCTTTATCATCTTGTTACAGGTATATTTCAACATATCGTTCAGGGTATGAGATCTTATAGGCGCAGAGTTGCAGTCGTCTAACATATTCCTGGTAATACCTGAATATGAAATTTGGTTGAACAAAGTTGTGCAAATCGTTCGTCAAATGCACATTTGATTGCTGATAACTCCCAAATGGTTGGTCGTACATAATTTGTTTTAAAAGAAACTCTCTGGAGAATTTAACACTTTCGAAAGCAGTACATTGCTTTAATAATACAATGATAATTGCCCAAAATACGTCTATTTTGTTGTCTGGCTGCCGGTTGAAGTGATACTATGACTGCTCAAATTAATGGTATAAAAAGGGAGGTACAAGTCATGTCTATTTATAAAAGTATAGTAACTAAGTCAGTCCCGTCCACAGCGCCACAATATGGTCGCGGCCAGAGAGATAAATGATTGTACAGGGTAATTATAAACTCCAAGAAACATTTGAAATAATCGGTACAGTTAAATGGCTAAACATAACATAACAAATAATGTAATACGTGAAAGACAAACCCTCAAAGAATTTTTTGCGCATGGTGTCGGCAAGATAAGTTTGCAAACAGACATTAAATTCTCTTCAATTTTTCTTATAAAACAAATTAGCATACGACGGACCATTTGGAGTTATCAGCAGTTGAAATACGGCAAGCTGTATTTTATTAAAAAAAATAACCTATATTTGACAAGTGGTTTCCGAAACTCTGTTCAACCATATTTTATAATCAAGTTTACAATTCCACGTAGAATTTAATGAGTTACAATTTATTACTGGACATTGTTTTACATACAACGCCTCACGCTTTAGTGATTAGTGAAAACTGAAAAAAGAAGCAAAATTTAATTTTTTTTAGGCCGCAGAAACTTTCCCGAGATTTTTAGAATCGGAAAACTAGGATTTTCTTTACTGACCACACTGTATGTAAGCAGAAAATATCCGTCTTTAAGAGAGGCATGATTTTTATATTCCCTATTCCTGCCTGAATGATAAAGGCAAGCAGCTCTTGTTTAGAGAGCGAAGGCTTTCCCGGTGAATTTGTTTCAACACAACGTTTCGACAGCAAGCTCCGCCATCGTCGTCAGGTCGCGTTAGAATATGAAACGTCAGTCTACCTGACGACGATGGTGGAGCTTGCTGTCGAAACGTTGTGTAAGCAAACTTTGACCCGAGAATGTATTTGAAGGCCTTGTTTCAGTGTACGTGGTCAAGTAGATCGTGGAGTACTTACCAGGCAGAGGCCAGCGCAACCATGATTGTGGATAGGAGCCTTCCAGACCAAGAGAAGATCCATCGGTTTCGTTTGGCTCCATCGGGGTACCTGAGACACATTTTTAAAAATACTATTGGAACGTTGAAATGCACCACACGAGATACACAAATGATATGCGTTTTTCTAGGTGACGGAAATAAGCTAGATATGACAATAAATTCTACAACCAGCAAAGATGAACGTTATCAAGTCCGAACGCTTTAAATACTGAAGTTATTTTCTAGGTAAATCTTTTGTAATACTAGCTTCTTTTTCTCATTTAATGATTAATATGTCTGTATTTCAATATGGATTACCTCCTAGAAGGAGCTGGCATTGTGAGAATAATAAAAAGTAGGAAGACAACGAAAACGGTTATTGAATAGAGGCCCATTGGAAGAAGACAGACGAAGGACCCGAAAGCGGTGGATGGATGTTTAAGAAGACATATCACTCAGATCTAAAGGATGGCGGAGAATCGCGCTGGAGAGTGCACAATGGAGGAAATTAATCTAAGAGGCTAATACCCACGCTGTCATAAGAAGAATAGGAAGGGCAGGTCGATACATAAATCCGGAAAAATGAAAATTCGATACACAAGAAAGTCAATATCGCTTTTGGCCCGTCCTAATTGTAATGGTCGCTTATGTAATAAGCTAAATTTAATTAGAATTATATGTTAAAATCAATTTAACATTAGCAAAATCAAGGTGATCGCGTTATTTTGTGTAGAATAATTTTTGAAGTCGTTTGGGTACGAAGGATAGCGATTTCCGCACTCTTTTCCTAGATTACAGTAACTGTAAATATGTAATTTAGACGGAAACAGCTATACAACCCCCAACAAACAAGAAGCGGAGAAAGCTCTTAAGGACTCAGAAATAGAAAAGCCCCTCTGTATGACAATCTACCAGCGGAGAGAAGACCAAATGGTGAACTTACTGCATCAACCAATAGTCGAGATCTGGGACAAGGAAAAGAGGCTGGAGGACTGGAAGAAAAGCGTCATCTTCCCAATATATAAGAAAGGGAATAAATTGACCTGTAGCAATTACAAGGGTATTTCCCTACTATGCAATGCGTATAAAAAATTCATAAATATCCTGAGGGAGAGGATAGAAAACTTTGCAAAAATCTAATAGGCGAATACCAGGCGGAATTCAGAAAGGGAAGATCCGATCCGCCGTGGACCAACTCTTCACCATAAGAGCATGGTGAGTTTGGTATAGATGTGTACCAAATATACGTGGACTAAAACCAGCCTCTGATTCCGTATTTCGGAACGAAGTTATGGAGATTCTGGAGTACCTGGGAATACCGGAAAAACTCATCAGGCTTGTAATTGTCACAATGAACAATAACACAGCTTATGTGAAGATACAAAATGAACTGAGTGGACCGATTGATGTATCGCAAGGGTTGGCCCCCCTGATGATTAATCTGCTACTTGAATATGTGGTAATACATACCAATGTCCAAGTGGGAGGAACAATACAACATAAGATTGTACAAGTGATAGGTTATGCGGATGATCTCAACATAGACTCAAGGAGGCAATGGATAGACAAGCAAGGTAAAGATGTAGGACTCCAAATAAATCAGGCAAAGAATAGACTGCAAGCAAAATATGTGGAGGTAGCAGAATATAAATTCGAAAGAGTGCAGAAATTCTGCTACCTAGGGGCAATCATAACGGAGAACATCGAGGAGAATGATGCTAATAGAGCGTACTTCTCTCTCTTACCCTTCCTGAAATGCCGTGATATCCACAAGAAAACCAAACTCACATTCTGTAAGACACTCATAAGACCTGTGTTGACGTATGGACGATGACCAAGTCATCAGCCCAGTGAAGGACGGGGAGAGTTGTATGATCTGTACAATGACACAGCAGTCTCCCTATGGATCAGGTTTAAAAGACTGGAATGGGCGGGTCACGTCATTCGCATGGAAAGTGACAGAATTCCGAAAAAGCTGTTAAACGGAAAATTTGACGGAGGGCGACGAAGAGGAAGGTGGGAGGGGATGGTGGGGAAGGACGCAACATCTCTCGTCAGAGCTCGGACATGGAGAAGAGTAAGTGCGGAAGGAACTAATTCAGGAGGCAAAGGCTAGAATACCACAGGAAGAAGAAGAAAAATATATAATATTAGTTAATATTTGTAAATAGTATTTAATTTGTTTCTTTCCAAATAGAGCCTATAAAAATCAAAATGAATTATTAATTTAAAGATGGAACTCTTTATTAATATAGTTAAAAATTATAAATATTAAAATAACTCCTCCCCCTTCATCACATAGTTTATGTTCCTTATACATTTTATTGATATTAAAAAATTAATCTATTCTCTTGACTTACACTAACAAAATTTTTTTATTTATTTCTTCCTATGTAGAAAATTAATGTAATTATTTGCTGTTAGTCAATGCTTTGCACTGTGTATGTTTTCAAAGATTATAAAGTCTGAGATGTATCCTTTTCTTTATAATTATTCGCTTGCTGGCTGAATGGTTACGGCTGGTTGATGTGGAAACATGAGAAATTCATTAGTATACCTACTAATTGCCATAATAATCTTGAAAATTTATTCTTGAACATGAGAGAATATAAAGGACAATGATCAATAATGACATTCATAGTATGAAGTCAGTTCTTTAGAACCCTGACAAATGTCCCAACAAAACGGATAGTTTCAAAATATATTTCACAAGCGTGTGTTGTATTGTCTCATTTTGAGAAAAAGCAAGTGAATTCAGAGCGGAAGAGAATATTCAGACCCAATTGGGATGAATGAGAACTTGATGATGTGAGAGAAGAACGAGAATAGGCTGCGGTTCCTAGGAGTAGGATTGTGAATGCTCTATACTCGTTGAAAAAACTTTAAAACTGAAACGTCTATTAAACATATATTAGAGAGATTAATACTTTGTCTCGCTGCATGTATCATTTTATGTAAATTCTCTCTTGGTAATTTACTTCTCTAAATCAGATAATGTAACACCAGAATGTAATATATATATTAGAATGAGGTTCATTTATTTTATTTAATATACTCCACAGTTGGGGTGACAATTGTAATAAAGAAAGGTTTAATTTATTGGTGAAGAGAGACAAATTTGTGAAGCGAATAAGAATAAGATTTGATAGGCAAACAAGAGAATTGAATAAAATGATTCACAATGAAGACGGTAGCATTAATGATTTTATATTGAGACACTTTAACAAGAGGTAATCTGTGGGGTGAACCAAAAGAAGCAAAATTTCGTATGGCAAATAGGTCTGGCAATGTGAACTCATTAAATTCGATGTCAACGATACTATAGAAAACTGAGCCGCATTATCTGTTGGCGGTTTGCTTCAGTCTGCTTCGTGTTGACGATTTGGAGGCGCCAGCTAAGTTGACTGTATCTGATGATCTGGCTGCAAGGAGGGCGCCTTGGGCCAGAATAGAGGAAACTTAGACTAAAAAATCTACATGTGGTGAAGTTACCGCCAGCGGACCGCAAGTTAATGATCTTTCTGCCTTCGACCATCTCTCCATGTCACCTCAGCAGGTTTAGAATTCTCCCCCCCCCCTTTCCTAATAGCCAATCGGCTGCAATTTCAAATAGCACCCATTGTCTGGTATTTCACAGCCAATAGCTGCCGGTTGTAAACAAGTGCCATTGTGTTTTGTATTATTTACGTGCTCTGTCTAATAATCCACGCCTAGCTTCCAACTTGCGGAAGCAAATCTTTCTTGAACTAAGGACGGATGACACCCATTGTCCGTAAAAGGTCCTTTGTTCTATTGTCTGAAGAAAGTCAGTCTCAATTGTGCCCACGAACACACAAAAAATACGTCGCTGGTCTTCAGACGTTTTTTCGCTTAATTTTAATGTACAACAAGAACAATATTATTTTTCAACTGACCACAACAAACACCAATTTTCGGTACCAAGATAATTATAACACAACAACAAGCAACCAAATTTTTTGTAATACGGATCACTCGTACCGAAAAGCATTACTTTACTTAAATGTTAATCAATTATTTACTAATTTCAATTTTGTGTATATAAGAGGGCTTCAAGTAAAGGAACTACAATACTCCTATTATGATTTTCTGGAAATATTATCTGCTTATATTTAAGAGTGAGTAAATTAAGTTTTGGAAACAAAATTTGAAAAATTCCACATTGTGTAACAGGATTATAAAAACTGTTGTGTTTTATATCTGATTTTTATACCGCTCTTTTCATAAATATGATAATAGTCCCATCACGTTTCTGGAACTTTACTTGGTCATAAATTAATCATTGCGTTACTGTTTGAAGACCTATATAATTATTATTTTTCCACCTAAATCATGTGATATCTGAATATTTTCGTAAGCACTGGGACGAAAGGGGGTGGATTTACAACGGGAAACATGGCTTCACACCTGGATTCCAACTGACAACTGGCAACGGTCTGCCAAGATCTGGCGGTCGGGGTTGATAAGGGAGGGACAATACACGCTATAACCATTGATCTTTCTAAAGCCTTCGATGTCGTGCCGCACGATCTATTATTAAGTGAGTTAAAAATACTGGTATATATTCGGGAATTTTTAAAAGGGTTCGCGTGAATGACAAATTGTCCTACTACGTCAAAATCACTTCAGGGGTCCCACAAGGAAGTGTCATCATGTTCCTTGCATTCATAAATGACTTAACAATCGGTATAAATTCAGAAAATAAACTGATTCTGCAGGTGGCTTAGACAAAACTTACCAATGGCCAGTTAGAAATAAATTGCAAATAAATGCAACGAAGAGTAATGCAATCATTTTTAGAAAATGAAGTGAAATGTTACTCTAGCTCGATATAAAATGGGGGACGAAGTAGTAACTTAGTCAAGCATCTGTAAATGTCTTGGGATCACGATGAAGTGAAGATTTAAATTGTGGTAATGAAGTGGTGGAGGGCGCTGCTGCTGCTTCACTTCATAAACAGGGTCTTGAGGAAAAGTAGGAGAAAAAAACAAGATTTATGCTTACAAAACGCTGGTCAATTTTAGAATATGGGGTAAAATGCTGGGACCCATACAGAAATGAACACACTTGGGAAAAATACAATAACGGTCTGAAAAGATGTTTGGGGGTCGATTCACGAGCAATCCTCATGTGAATTTAGAAGCTCTTAGTAATAGAAGGAAACATGCGAGGTTGTGCGCAACATATAAAGCTTATACGGGTGAACCGGCCTAGAAAAAAATTGATCACAAGTTCAAAATGAAAGAAAAAGGGCAACGCACAGACGTAGGAAAATTTTCATTTGTAAATAAATGAATACGCGATTGGAATACTGACGACTTTTCCGGGTAACGTTAATCAGTTTAGGGGTAGGCTAAGGAAACTAAAGTATACATATATTAGAATCAGTGTAGTGCAAAACAATTTCCTAAAGAAAGCATTAAATTGTGAAGTGCAGTGAAGTGAATTTTGTGTGGTTTCTGCCTTTTTTCCTTTCAGGTCAGCTGATAAAACAATTGTTCCTGAGTTTAAATTGTATTTGTATTCTATTGTACTTATTTAGTATATAGCTGCCACCGGACAAAGGCCCAATAGCACCTAAGTAATAATAATAATACTGAATTCATGTGGTGCGAAGCCATAGGAAATATAAAATAAAGGAAAAAATGATCCGAGTTGATGTCGACAGAAATAACTAACTAGTTCGACTTACCTGTATTTGTGTTGTTCTGCTGGGCTTCTGGTTCTTCTTCGTGCACCGGCATACCATGCTTTTGAGCATCCTGCAATAAAATAAGATTAACATATTTCTTTTGGGTTTTCCAGGATTGAGCAATATCTGCCGAGTTGTAAATCAGTGAGTATATCGGGATGCTTTGAAGAAGTAATCAATTTGTAATGAGACAATGTTAAAAGAAGGCTCAAAATAATTTCAGGATTTAAAATCTTAGCAGAGTGGCGTATTTGCCACGTCTTGTGGACCTGTCAGTGTTCGAAGAGGGAGGTGTGGACCCTTTTGAGACGTGGCCAGTGAAAGGGAGAACAGGCAGATGTGGACAGGACGGGAGCGAATTAAGAGTGGACAGAAAGCTAGGGGACAATATTTAAGTAAAATAAAACGAAACGTTAATTCCGCGTAGCTCCTTGGAGAAATATATAGAAACTTGCAAGCAGCCACCGATTGATACACGTCGTGATAGAATTCGATGCTGGAAGTCGACGAGAGAATACGTGAATTAAAAGTGTAATGAATTCAAAAAGCAGAGCACAGCGTTTTATTTTACAGGAAACTGAAATTTTGAAGAAAACGTTCGCGTGAAGGAGAAAAAATTACAGGATAAAGATAAGCATTAAATTTTATTATCACAGTAACTTTTACGCTTCTTGCCACTAAACTATTTACCAGTATCTCCCCACGAGATTCTACCCTGGGAGAAAGATTTCATTTGTTTTAATTAGGATTTAAATTAATTTTGTATACTTTTTCTTTCATTATGTTTATAATTGCATCAACTGCAAGGTCATTAGCGACTGTAAGGGAACTCACATACATGTAGTGTGGTTCCTCATACAACACAAACATACCAGGATTCGAACCCGGGACCTCAGTTACGCTAGCCATTACACTACAGGAGGTCGGCAATTTCTCTTCTTGTTTTATTGTTAAATAAACTCCTAAAATTATTAAAACACTTTAATAATAATCGTACAAATAATATCCTAATCACAAAAATAAATATTACAAATTGAATAATTAATGTTTCAATTCATTGTTATTACTATAAAGGTAGATTGACTACATTAAATTACCATCCGCTATTCGAAAAAGATTAAACCATCCATTCCCTCTTCTCAGTTTACATTTCTTTGACGGGGAAAATAACTAAAAAAAACTGGCGAGATATAAACATATAGAAAGAGGCAAAAGTAGCTTACTGACATTTAATTGTATAAAATTGTGTCAGTAAATGAAGACTGAAAAATTGGGTATCCAATATTTAATAACATAATAGTTGTACATTAATAACTTACATCACCATAACACGTAATCACCAATTGAAAGCATCGGAGCTGAAACCATCCTAGTTTTCTCCCGAAGAACCTGACCCGGGTTTCCCTGGTCCGGGCGACTAGGTGTAAAACGAGCCTAATTGTACAATTAATAACATTAATATTAAGTGCGGATTTGTACGATTTGTCCTGGAAATTGCCGTTTCTGGCGCCAAAAACGGCCAGCGTCGAACCGTCCTAGACCGACTTCAAACATCTTCGCCTTCGCAACTAACGGAGTGGTCAGAGATTTTCTTTCTTCCCCCTCCCCTTCTGGATTCATATACATATATAACGAGAGTGACTGCTTGTCTGCCTTGTCAACAATACTGTGGAGGGATGCGACAAGCGGCAGTCTTCATCACCAGACGTCCTGTGATCCTTTAACCCCTCCCTGTCTCACAACTAAGTCATAGACGAGTGAGTAGTTTAATAAAAACTTTCTGGAACTGTACGTGACAATGGCAGAAGAGAGTAATAGTGTAGCGGCAGTACCAGTGGAACCGCCAAGACCATTCAATTTTAAACGTCCAGAAGAATGGACAACGTGGGCAAAAAGTTTTGATATTCCATCTCGAACCCAACACACTAATGAGATAAAGAAAAAAATTGATCTCTTTTCTTATTGTACGGGCGAAAAGTCTGAGGAAATATTAAAGCAAGTCGTGCCAAATGCCGAAGGGGCGACATACAAGGACGTGTGCAAAGCTTTCGAAGATCATTTCTTGCCTAAGAGAAATAGGTCGATCGTTGCGAGTATGGAAATCTGAAGGAGACAGGATCGTGATAGGGGTTAAAGACACCAAAGTCTCTGAAAGGCTGCAATTGATCAGAGACCTGACAGATGGCAGAGACGCTGTCCAGACATGGCAGAACACCGAAAGCGAAGAATTAGGCTCATATGGAAAACCTTTGCAACCGCTGTGGTATTAAGTGGCATCAAGATGGAAGACCAGAGGTTGTATGGAAGTAGGACATTGGGTTCGAGTCCGCCAAGGGACTGCTGTGGAGAACGACTATGCCAACGTCAAGGTCGTCAACTACGATCCCAAGGATGATAAGGAGACGTCACACGTTGAGGTCAGTTTCCATAATATCAATTTTGGTAGCGAACCCAATTTTTTTACGGACACTGGGTCAGAAATAACACGTATTCATTTTAATCAAATCCAAAATAATTGTAAACAACGCATTCATAAAACTAACCTTTTGTTTTTCTTCCACGGGGGAAATAAAATTAACGTCGTTGGATATCTTAACCTTCAATTGAAAAACAGTCAAAACATACATTTTTAAAAGGTGTTAAACTAGCACTACATAATAAATTTTGAGATTTAAACTCTTGAAAATGGTTATTCATATAAAATTAATTGCCCATTGTCGAATTATCTTCAAAATGAAAATATAACAGATCCCTTCGTATCATTTCCTGAATTATTTAAGAGGTTCGGTAAAGTAAAAAACAGCAAGATAGACCTAATTCTCTAAAGGTACCTCGGGTTGTGCCTATACCTTTAATGGGAAGTTTGAGAAAAGAACTGGATCGGTTAGTGGGATTGGATGTTATAGAAGCAGTCGACTCTCCAACAGACTGGTGCAGCCCGATTAGATTATGCTGTGGCTATTCAATATTGAACAAAAATGTAAAACGAGCCGTATTTCCTATACTGAAAACTGACGTGATGTTAGCCGAGTTAAAAAATGCATGAGATTTTTCCAAAATTGAGGCCAATTCAGGTTTTTACCAGATTGAACCTCTTACTACTTTTATAACCCCATTCGGTAGATTTATGTTCAATATTTTTGTAATATATTTTATAAATTATTCACAGGAATTCCGGGTATAGAGATCCACGTCGAAGACATTTTGATTTATGCAGGCACTGCGGAAGAACACGACCGAATCGTAAATCAAATTTTGGAAAAACACCGCGAGGAAGGAAGTACACTAAATAAAGACAAGTGCGTATTTCGAGTTAATGCAATAGATTTTGTTGGTCATCATATTTCAGAAAATGGTGTGCGAATTCTTCCTGACAGAATAAGAGCTCTTTGTGAATATCCTGTACCTAAAATTAAACAAAAATTATTACAATTTCTTGGAATGGTTCATTTTTCTTCTAAATTCATTCCCATAGATCCGATGTATTAGAACCTTTAAATGCCTTGTTACGTAATGATATACAGTTTATATGGGAGGACAAACAAAGAAAAACTTTTGAAAAAATTAAGGGACTATTGCAAAACGCTCCAACGTTAGCTCATTACGATTATCGTAAGACAGCGAGGTGAACCTTATCTCAACATCAGCAAAAAATACAGCATAATAGAGAAAGAAGCCCTTAACTTAGCATTTTCTGCAGACAAATTCAGAGATTACATAACCGGAATTAATGTAGTTTTAGAAACGGATCATAAGCCAGTTCTTAAAATACTCCAGACCAAACCGTTAGACGACTTAACATAGAGATTACAGCGAATAAGGCATAGGCTTATGCGATTTAATTACACCGTAATTTTCGTACCGGGAAAACAATTAGTTTTGGCAGATGCCCTATCCAGAAACCCAATTCCTAGGAATCGGTGGCATCTTATTATATACGGAACAATTTTCAAAATCGGGATCCGAAACCAATCAGCCATACCGTGTTGCGTACTGTTTAACGTACCCGAAGAACTAACAGAGGACGTTGCTGTCCCACAAGTAATTAATCAAAATATCCAAGAGGAAGGGAACGAAGACAGATTTGGCCAAGTATTTCCAGGCGAAAATATGAATGTTAGGGAGAGACCAGCGTGGATGAAAGATTATGTACAAATATTAAAAGTATAAGAAATCAAAATGCAATCTTGCAATGTAAATACTTTTGTAGCATAAAATTACCCTTCACATTGCGTACCCTTTTTATGTAAATATTGAAGGAAAAAATGTGTGAAAAAGGATGATTAGTAATGAGCATGGATGAAAGATGATTTGTAAATACTTTAGATGTTAAAAAGAAATGTTGTTTTGTTAGCAAATTATTTTGTAGAGTAATTGACAAGTTATTTATACTGTACTCTTATTCAATAAAAAGAGAAAGATGTAATGAGTGTGACTGCTTCAACAATACTGTGGAGTGATGCAACAAGCCTTCATCATAACCCAGGCTGTCTAACAATATATACGATTTTTGTGGAATAGTAAATGTGATTTCTAAATATTTAACTTTTTTCTTTTCGGCACGAATAAAATAGCAATATTTGCAGTAAGCTCCGGTTTTCAAATATAATATAAAATCGAATGTATTAAAAGTGGTTGAATTACATTAAAAAAATTACAAAAAGTTACCAAATAGTAGTATGATGGTCAATTTTCACAAAGAATCTTCAGTGAGTAGTTATCATATTGGCTAAAAAATACACACATGTATCTTTAAGAACTTAACATTAATTTTAATAACATATAGAGTAGACACTAACCTTTATAACAGTGTTGTAAGTTTTTATTCCAATGTTATAGAAGAATCGGAGTGTGTTAATATCTGTAAAAAATGTGAGATTTTGTTAAAGCATTATAAATTTTATATGGCTAATATAAGCTTTTAAGATGTTTTAATATTTTGTATTCAAAGTGGTTTTTATTAATCACAATTTAAATAATAAGACTATTTAATAAATTATTAAATAAAAATTAATTTTACATAAATATTAAGTCAAATTGTATGAAATTGTAATTTAAAGATCCAAATATATTGGTAATTGTAATTTTGTATACGTCACTAATGACTACTTTGTTGATGCGACTGTAAATAAAATGAAAACATTTTTTTTTAATATTAGACCTTTCAGCCAATATTTCCATATTTGTCTGTACAAAAAATTTAAAAAGCTCATTTAAAATATCACATTAATCCCATACATACATATATATAGTATTCTAATGAGAAAATGACCATTATAAATAATTATGGAGCATTTGTAACATTGATGTTCTTGATTAATTTTAATAGTTCGACAACGTTCTATAATAATAATGAATATTCTTATTCTATTGTATGAGTACAAAATGCAAAATTGTAATATTTGCTAAAATATCTAACATAAAATTAATTTCATTTGGTGCAAAAAGATTTACACTCCATTATGTAAATTTATTTTTTGTACACTTAAGGATTTTGTATTGCGGAAACTACCTTGCACATTGTGTTTGTTGAATTTTGACATTAATACATTATTTCGAAAAATGTATTTGCATATTAAAAAAAGCCTTCTTATAGGCGCCATGTAATTGACTATAGGTGGTACTAAGTGCAATGTTTTCAAGGTGAGAGTGATCCAGTTAATGGCAATAACCTCTTAATAGTATAAGAAGGAAATTTGAAAGGGGGATGTAGACAGCAAAGCAGCTAAGGGTTAACTATGAACCTCGGACTATAGTATTATATAGTATTAAACTAAAAGGCCAACCCTGTATTAAGTAAGTTGGGACCTCTCAGTGCCATCTGAATGGCAGGAGATTTTTTTGCAATGGGGCAGAGGTAGCTGGTGGATTGTACCAATAGAATTAGCGGACAGCTCTTAGCATATGCCTAAGTTTTGCAATCCAGGAACATAAACTTCTCAAAACTGATCAAAGTTATTTGGTAAGAGGAATCTTAAAAAAACAGATAGCAAAGAAGATATTCCTGAAGGTGTCCCCATCATTTCTCCGGCGAGATTTGCCAATGAAAACGGAGGCTAACTACTGGGTTACAATATAACCATTATAAAACAAAAGCAATTACCATTAATTTAGACTAGACCTTAAAGAAGAATCATGGTTTTAATATAGTGGTAACATTTGAAGTGTCATCTACTGTGATTTGATACAGAAATAGGTTAATTCGGAGAAGGAACTTAGATTAAACAAATAACCCATATATTTATAGAACAAACTGGAGTTATTGGATTATATAAGCATTAGTGGAACAATTGACTGATCCACATGTTGAAGGAAAGGCCTAAGGTAAATTAACATTCTGTAGGTTATCGGGGTTTTACACTATGCTAGTTGACAGGAATGACAGTAGGTAAGACTCTTGACTAACATACTACTAAATTTTGAATTCAAAACAGTTGATGCATACTCTGATAGACACTTGACAGGAAGGAATAAATATTCCAACTGATATGCTAATTACTAAATTGGAGAAAACTTCAAATTATGACCAAAATCAGTGAGGGATAGATATCCATATTAGTTGTTTCAATGATTCCCTTAAATAAAATGCAATTTGAATATAAGCAGACTTAAGTTTTTTCTGTATTTCAGTTTAAGAAACTATTGAGTCAATAAAAAAGACATATCAGATGAACAATAACACCTAAAGGAAGTTTTGAAGATAATAAAAGACTTATTTTATTTTTAATGCCAATTTTTATCTCCAGGCTTACCTAATGAATCATGAATTTGTTTAATCGCAGCATATACATTGTCTTTTTAAGGTTAATTCTTAAAATTAGAAATAGTTTCTTTTGTATTTTACATTTCTTCATACTTTAACATTTCCAGTTAATTGCACATTTAGTTTTCTCCATCTTGTTTTTATTTTAGCAAAGCTAAAGTTGGTTGGCGTCCAAGTTGACCATCTTGAGGCAGTTAACATGATGGGAGTGAGAAGATAGTGCCAAAGACAACGTGTTCCAGTCAGCTGTCATAGTGAAAAAAACATCTTTACAGTCATGGATCTACATTGTTCAGATAAGCCCCCTGATTGTTCCATTCTTATATACTCTATATTAATTTTAGGTTACATTTCATATACCCTACTGAGAATCTGGGCTCCAAGGGTGTGTAGGGAGTAAAGTTTTGCATGGGAATCGTAATCATACATTGTATTCAATGTGAACATTAGTGAAACAAACGTGGACACATAACTTAGAAGCTTTTTAAGAACTTTGCTAATACTTTCAATAACCTAGTTTCCTAAGTCTCAAGTGATTTTATGTGATGAGATAAAGTGCTGATCACTTGCCATAGTGTGGTAAGTCTGATCCATCCAGATGAATAGATTGTTGGGCAGAGAAGTTGACTTGGTTAGGTGCTGCATACTGTCCATCTCCGAATGAAGCACCTCCAGGGTATTGGGCACCTTGATCTTGAATCGGATCCTGGAACATTTGGGATGAATTGAATCCCTCCTGCATTGTCTGAGACCAAGATGCCTGCTACAAAATTATCATTATAATTTCTTCAAATATAATATGATGAATTTAAACACCAACATAAATGCTTTTTGAATTTAATTTGTCATAGAAGTTGACCTGTTGCACTCCTCCATGGTATTGAACACCTTGATTTTGCATTGGATCCTGGTACATTTGGAATGAATTGAATCCATCTGGCATAGTCTGACACAAAGGTTCCTGTAACAAAATTATCATTTTGATTTCTTCAAATATAATATGATGAATATAAACAGTTTTGAATTTTATTTGGCATAGAAGTTGACCTGTTGCACTCCTCCATGGTACTGAACACCTTGATTTTGCATTGGATCCTGGTACATTTGGAATGAATTGTGTCCCTGCTGCATTGGCTGATAGCAATACGCCTGCAATAAAATTATCATTATAATTTCTTTAAATATAATATGACAAATTTAAACAACAACATAAATGCTTTTTGAATTTATTTGGTGTAGAAGTACCTGTTGCTCTCCTCCAGGATACTGAGCATCTTGCATCGGATACTGGTACATTTGAAATGAATTGGATCCATCTGGCAAGGGCACAGACAAAGGCAACTGCAACAAAATAATCATTTTAATGTCTTCAAATATAAATATGACGAATGTATACACCAACATAAATGAAAGAGCTAATGTTTTTTTTTTGCAGATTAATCATTAGTAACATACATCCAGATGGACAGTGTTATCATTAAAGTCACCCTGTTGTGGCGATGGAGTTCTTCGAGAACCAAGCAATCAAAACTGCTACTTTCAAACTAGCTTCATGGCTGCGATATGTGGACAACACTTTCATAATATGGCCACCCAGGAGACAAGAACTTAAATTGCTTTAAAACATGTGAACAGCATCCATACAAGTATAAAATGTACCATGGAAATAGAGGAAGGGGTACATTGCCGTTTCTGGATGTATTAGTTACAAGAAAGTCTAGGACATAAGGTGTATAGGAAACTGACTCACACCTGTAAATGTTTGAATGCCACGTCGCATCACCATCAAACACTGTTCTATAAAGCAGAAAAAAATATCCGATGATGAAAGCCTAGAGTATGAAAAGGAATATTTGAAGAAGGAACTCTCACATAATGGGTACAGTAACCAACATATAACAAGGGCTTTAAAATGCCAAAATATAAGGGAGAAAAAAGCACTCAACACTATGAAAGTGTTTCTTCTGTATGTCAAAGGTATTAGTGAACTCATTTAGGTGTCATATTATGGAAACATGATATAACCACCATATACAGGAAATAAAATTGCCAACCTTCTCCCTACAGGGAAGAAAAATTGGTGGTAAGAGGGATTCACCAAATACCATTCGAATGTGGTAAATCTTATATTGGAGAAACCGGTCAATCAGCGAGTAGCAGAATCAAGGAACATAAAAGACATATAAGACTTTGGTAACTGAATCTATCCACTGTCACATAACATTCAATAGAGAAGAACCACAAATTGTACTGGACAGTGGTAAATACCAGAGAAGGTTTTCTCTGGACACAGAAGATTCTAGAAACCAATGAAACAAGGAAAAGACCTGCTATTTTCCACAGAGTCCAGATAGGATCTATTGTCTATGTGGTATTCATCAGTTACAGAAGGAAACATTTGCAACAAAAGTAAACGGCCGGAAACAAGGTGACCTTGCACACCCAGTTGCCTATATAAGCAGCCTGGCAAACAAGACCAATCAGTCCTGGTCTACCCTTGATAATGCTTGGTGATATCAAGAGAAACATTGGCAAACCCACCAAAAGTAAATGTTACACAACAACCCAAAAACCAACGTATATTACTGAAAAAGTCAACGTAAATGCTTTTTGAATGTTATTTGACATAAAATGGACATGGTGCACTCCTCTAGGATATTGGACACCTAGAGCTTGCATTGGATTGTGGAACATTCTAATTTTGTCACATATATATTAATTTTTAGAACAATATTTTGTGGAAGATAAATATTTTGTAAAAAGTAATTAATAAGTTTTATTATTTAAATTGCCACTGATAAAAAACCTTTTGAGCTAAAATACAAAAAAAAAACAAATTTAATTACAGCAGACAAAGAATGTACCAAATAGTACTATGATGGACTATTTTTACAAAGAATCTTCAGAAAGTGTTAATAATCTTGCCTAATTAATGCACATTTGCATATTTAAATACTTAATATTAATTTTAATGATATGCAGAGTAGGTACTAACCTTCACAACATGGTTGTAGGTTTCCACTCCCAAGTTGTAGTAGAACCGGAGAGTGGTAGTATCTGTAACACATTGTGAGATTTTGTTTAAGAGTTATAGATTTAATATGACTAATATATGTTGATGGTTTAATATTTGTATCCAAAATAGATTTTATCAAAATGATTTAAATAATAAGGCTATTTAATAATTTTTAAAGTGCTTTTGGCCAATGTTGCCATTATTTTAAGTACAAAATACAAAAATTATCTATTTTAAAAATTTCACAACAATCCAATATATACTATTTGCCAACATTTATATTCTGAGAACCTGCAACCATAGCGCAGGGGTTGAGAGCTGGGCTGCAGAAATGTTGACTCACGTTTGAGTCATTTCTTAACATAAGTCATTTGACTTAACATAACCATTTTTATTTCTTTACTTTATTTACCTTTCATTTCTAGCATTATGTGTTTCAAGAATGTTCTGTTTCTGGAATATTTCATGAATGTGTACATCAAAATGGACCCAGTCTTTGCAGTGCGAGCCTTTGTCCAGCACTTTGCTTAAATAAATGTATGTTACTGTATCCTGCAATCATTTCGAAACGTGACAATATGGAAAATTTGTAACGCTGGCATTCGGGATTACATCTAATGGACAATGTTCTATAGTGGAGCCAGATAGGACACACGTGTCTCTGGCCAGCAGGTGCTCAGTCCATTTATAATACAGAATTTTCCTTAAGATAGAGACATATCCTGCTGGATATGATACACTTAGAAAATTGACAATTTCTTCATGGAGAATGAATAATTTTTGACAAATTGAAGGCATGTAATATGAAATAATACAATGGGTCATTTGATTCAAGAATATTCACATTGGTAAAATGTCACATAGATGGAATAATTGTTATATTGTAAATTATATTTATAAATTTAATATTTTGTTTACAGATGAATACTTGAATATTATCCAAAATCTCTGGTTCTGACAATTGATTTTTTAAAGTATTCTTAATGTTTCTTATAAGTAAATGATTGAGCAAAAAATTGAAAAATTGAAGATTTTTTAATAATATACAAAAATGATTTAATAAAATCAATTTCATCTAATGCAAAGAGAATTTATACACTATTATGAAAGCTTAATTTTTGAAGACTTTAGGATTTTTTTAGTGTGTAAAATAGGAAAACATTGTATTGTTGTATTTTGATCTTAATATATTGTTTTCAATGAAAACATAATAATTGCAATTACATGTCTGACAACACATTCGATTATGTCTTCTTAATGACTATAGGTAGTATGACATACAATGTTTTCATGATGATAGGCTACATGAGTGTGATTCACTTAATGACAACTCTCTTTTAGTATTATAGGAGGGAAATTTCAAAGGGGGGATGTGGATAGGAAAACAAGACTGCCAAACTACAGTTGTAGAATTATACCCAGTATTCACCTAAGAAGTAAAATCTGCATCAGGTAGGTTGGGCTATTGGGTACTTTTCTTAGGCCCTTCCAAATGCTGAGGATCACAACAATCCCTTCTCTGCATATAGAAAGTAGCTGGCTAACTGTTCCAATAGAATTAGTAGATAGCTCTTAATGTATGCCTAAGGTTTGTGACCGACAATCATAAACCTTTCAAAAAATGTTTCAGCTAATGGGAACCTTAAAACCCTGACAGCAAAGAAGGCATCCTGAAGGTGGCACTCTCCAGGAAGATTTACCTATGAGAAACGGACATCATCTACCAAATGCATGTTTCTGCTGAAGTACAATATAATATTACAGTTTTAGAATTTTCTACTGTGGTCTCGTAAGGAAATAGATGATTCTAATAATAGAGGAAAAAGAATTTAAATGAAATAAATAATGAATACATCCAGAGAATGAACTAGACTTATTGTAATATGTGGCAGTGGAACAACTGACTGATTGATGATTCAGAATAAAATGTCTAAGGTGAATCAACATTATAAGTTCTCAGGGCTTTAGATGGGTTTCCACCGTGCCAGTTGACAGGAACGAAGTAGGCAAGACAGTTGATTAGTGTGCTAGCAACTTTTGAATGCAAAACAGTTGACATCTCACTACATACTTCCGATAGACACATAACAGGGAGGAATAAATATTGGAGCTTATATATTGTTACTAAATTAACTACAAACTAGGTAATAAGGTGAAAATGTGTAAGGGAATGGATATCAAAAATAAATACATTAGGTGTTTCAGGAATGCCGTCAAATAAAGCATCATTTGAACATGATAAGACTTAAGGTTTCTGTAACTTAATTTAAGGAACTATTGACTATATAAAAAAGACACTTATGAGACAAGCATGAACAAAAAAAAATGAAGTTTCAAAGTTGATATTTAATTTTAGTGCCCTATTTTCTCGCCAGCTTTACCTAATCAATCATGAATTTGCTTAATTGTATCATGTCCTTTATCCTTGTAATATTTATTCTTAAAATTCTAAATAATTTATTTTGTTTTTTATATTCATTTAAAGTTTACAAGATCCAGTTCACTACACTATTTAGCTTTTGCTATCTTGTTTACCTCCTAGCATGGTGAAATGTTGCTTGGCGTCCGAGTTAACTGCTTTTAGGAGAAGATAGTGCCAAAGACAACTCATTCCAGTGAACTGCCATCATGTAAATTCCTCTTTACTCTTTGTTCATTATACTATTTTCATATGTCTTAATTTAATATTAATCTAATTATGTACATTTGTTAGTCAAATTATTTGTTCTGTTTTTAATTATTTTTTAACTTCACAATATTTAGTGAGAGTTGATTAAATGTGTGTAATTGTCTAATTGACAGTGTTCTGAGTCATTCAAAATCATGCGAGGGGTCTTAGAATACTCAATGATCAGTAGTGATACTACTTCTGCATAATATGTATTTATATTTGACTGGAATTAATAAAAAACTTTACAAACAGAAGAAATGACATATTTCAGACTTAGTTTTTTAAGTTTAAATGAATGCTTGCTTGATTCTCATACAAATAGTTATAAGATTTCCTCTCCGGTCCAACAGAAATTCAACTGCAGACTTTTAACAGCCATCTGCACCAGTGTCATCTTCCAGGTGAAGTTTCTACAGAAACTACATCTTTGCTTAACTCTTGTCCCTGATTAGGCTGTTGTAAAATATAATAAATCACTGTGGCCCTTCCACAATCATCAAAAATAATCAAGTGTCAAGTTATCTTTACATACTATAAAGAACATGGACACACAACTTGTAACTCTTTCTGAAGATGTTATATTCAGAATTTTGCTATTAAAAAACATTACATTCCACTAATAGTGCCTAAGTCTCAAGTGATTATATGCAATGATAATCATATTGATAACTTGCCATGATGTGGTAGATCTGATCCATCCAGTTGAATGGACTGTTGGGCAGAGAAGTTGACCTCGTTAGAAACTGGATACTGTCCATCTCCGAATTCAGCACCTCCAGGGTACTGGACACCCGGATTTTGCATTGGACACTGAAACATATGGAATGAACTTAATCAGTATGGAAATGGCTGAGATGAAGACACCTGCAACAAAATTATCAATTTAATTTTTTCAAATAGAATGTCATGGATATAAACACCACCTACTGATGTTTTAATGGCTGTTTATTTTCATAAGTTGATATTAAAGATTGGATACCCATTTTTCAGTCTTCATTTACTGACATAATATGATACAATTAAATGTCAGTCACATATTTTCTCTTGGGAGCTTTTGCCTCAATAAGTCATATTCATATGTAATATTTTATGTGAAACAGGATTTATATTTACTTACAAGCAAAAATTTCTAGAATCTAGATTATTACAATGATATTTAATTTTCTTATACGACATACACCAACAAAAATGCTTTTTTAATTTCATTTTTCCTTCTATATTATCATGTAATTTAAAAATACAGGTCAATTAAAAATATGCAATATTTATGGGAACTATTTATAGTACTCAGAGATCAAACATGTTATGACAAATATGCCATCTGAATGACATAATTCCTTGAAGAAATTTAGGGTTATATAATCGTGACTGTGTCAACACAAAAATGACATTCACATCTCATTTTAAAGCTCAGAAAATTTGTGTATCTCGCATTTTATTGATATATTTTGAGAAATATATGTTTGTGATTTATGCATGTAATATTATAAACTTTGTTCATCTATATGATCCATTCAAGCTCACAGGAATTTCTCTTTAGTTGTTAACTAAGGTTTCAATATGTTATATCATGGATCAAATAATATTAATTTTTGTGAAAATAAATTAATACAACAGCCAAATAAATCAGAAATAAATTTTAATAAAGTAAATTTAGAAGATATTATTGAGAACGTCTAAATATATAGATGTTAATACAATTACATACTAATATAAATATGTACAAGAACTTGACTCAAGTCAAAGCAAAAATATTTCAAATGAAGACTGATTCTACAATCTTGGTAATATAGACATGATTCGTGCAGAACAATTACCTATTCCCAAGAAAACCTAAACTTGTTCAAGATTTGTCTGCCTATTTTATTAGTTTAAGTTTCTGTATATTATTTTGTGGTACACACATGGATTTTGAGACCCAACCACTTCAACTACTTCTTATTTTAAAAAGTGTAATTTACACTTAAATTGTCAAATTAGACAAATTTTAATATAACTTATCTATCATATGGATACCCTTTCCTCTGCTCTTTGCCAGATCTCATCAGCAGGGCCGGATTTAGACTTGATGGGGCCCTAAGCTGTTTGAAATATCAGTCCCTTATAAGCCCAGGCATTCTTTATCAGTGACAAATATGATTATTAGATACTGAAAGGGTTAACATGAAATACAATTTTGTAGTTTATTGATAGTGAAATAACAATCTTTAACTCTGGTAAAAAGAAACTAAAGTTATTTTAAATGGCACTGTATATTTTTTAATAGTCTTATAACATATTTTACCCTAGCAGTATATGCATAAAAATGGTCAAATCAATATAGAATAATAATGCTTATGTTTTAATCCTGTCAAATGATGAAAACCAAATAATTCTTTCAATTTTATATATAGTAAAATTAAGAGGATTTGGGCAAAAGATTTTTATTAATTAAAAATTCAATTGAATCTTTATTGGTGAATTTCACAATAATGTTTAAAGTTTCTGATATAATATTAATGCATAAAAAATAAATCATGAAATTTTATGCTTTTGGAGGATGAAATTGTAATTTACCTTTTGTTAAAATTTTGATGTTTAATGACTGGAGGGAAATTTCGACATATCAACCAAAAGATTTTCTTATTTGCCTTTGCCAGATCAAAGTCACTGTTGACATTGTTAAATAATAAACTACTTGATTTATCACTTTCTATACACATGTGACTGGTGGAACTTCTTGTGTGTTTGCAATTTCAATGTAATTTTTTATCATTTTCTGCTGAGATTTACGCAATAATACTAAGTAACACTATCAAAACTGCTTTTACATGAGGAAATAATGATTGTACACAATGGACAAATATTAGTGCAGACTATGATGATCTGGTGAACCACAGGTTTGACTCCAACAATATTCACTTCTGCATCTTCTAGATACATTTGATGTAAAGCACTAACTACTTTATGTGGCTTCTAATTTTGTTAAAAATGAAACCTTTTTTGCAGCATTATTGTACACTGAGACACTCTGTTCCAAACTTAACTCTAAAGCATCCATTATGTAATGAGACTGACTGCTTGTCTGCCTGTGAGGTCTGGCAACCCTGTAGAGGGGATCAACAATACTCTGGAGGAATGCAACAAGGGGCATTCTTGAGACAGCTTTGATCGCAACCAGACGTCGTGTGCTCCTCCAACTCTCGTCTGAGATGTGTTTAAACCTAATCGAGTGCTCAAATAAAGGACAAGTATAAACGAGTGTTCCCGCGTGTGCAAGCGAGTAGTTTAATAAAAACTTTCTGGAACTGTACGTGACAATGGCAGAAGAGAGTCATAATGTGGCGGCAGTACCAATGAAACCGCCAAGACCATTCAATTTTAATCATCCAGAAGAATGGACTATGTGTGCAAAAAGGTTTGAAAGATTTATTTCCTTCTCAAATCTGACACAAATCAGATAAAGAAAAAATCGATCTTTTCGTTATTGTGAGGGCGAAAAGTCTTAGGAAATATAAAGCAAGTTGTGCCAAATGCCGAAGGGACGTGCACAAGGCTTTCGAAGATTATTTCTTGCCTAAGAGAAATATTATATTCGAAAGATTTAAATTTAATTCGAAGGTGCAAGCAACCGGAGAATCGGTAGACGAGTTCATAACCTCGTTGCACTCACTGGTTGATCATTGCGAGTATGGAAATCTGAAGGAGACAGGATCGTGATTGGGGTTAAAGATACCAAAATCTCTGAAAGGCTGCAATTGATCAGACACCTGACACTCGACAGAGCAGTAGTGATGGCAATCAGAAATGTTAAGTAACGGCTTCGAAGATGTCACCGTGAACAAGATTTATGCGCAACGGAGGGCAGCAGCACAGCGCGTTCCAACTCTGAAAGGAAAGAATCAAGGTCACATTGTAAACCACTGCAACCGCCCAGATGCCAAGGTTGTATGAAAGTAGTACATTTGGATCGAGTTTGCAGAAAGAAAAATCACCAAGGGACTGGTGTGGAGGTGTCCAGCCGCGAGAACATCAAGTTCATCAACTACGATCCCAAGGATGATAAGCAGACGTCACAGTTTGAGGTCAGTTTCCATAATATCAATTTTGGTAGCAAAATTTTTTATGGACACTGGGTCACATATAACGTGTATTCCCTTTAATCAAATTCGAAATAATGGTATACAACACATCCTTAAAAGTAACCTTTAGTTTTCGGCCACAGGGGAAATAAAATTAAAGTCGTTGGATACATAAACCTTCAATTAAAAAATAGTGATGGAGTATATATAGTCATAACGTATATTTTAAAAGGTCTTAAACTAGCACTACTCTGGAGGAATGAAATTTTAAGATTTAAACTCTTGAAAAGGGTTAATCAGATTAAAATAAATTGCCCATTGTCGAATTATCATCAAAATGAAAATATAACATCCCTTCATATCATTTCCTGAACTATTTAATGGGTTGGGTAAACTAAAAACAAATTGCAAGATAGACCTAATAGATAATGCAAAACCTTATTCTCTAAATGCACCTCCGGTCGTACCTTTACCTTTAATGGAAAGTTTAGTGGAATTGGATGTTATAGAACCAGTTGACTCTCCAACAGACTGGTGCAGCCCGATTGTGTGAATAATTTATTCTATGTTCTGTGGTGTATACCAAAAGATTCTAAGGCTCGGATTAGATTATGTTGTGACTATTCAATATTGAACAAAAATGTAAAAATAGCCGTACACCGAAATTTGATGCACGAGTTTTTTCCAAAATTGATGCTTATTCGGGTTTTTACCAAATTGAACTAGAGGACGAAAGTAAACCTTTGACTACTTTTATAACCCCTTTCCATAGATTTATGTTCAAGCGGCTATCGTTCAGGATAAACTAGCTCCAGAATATTTTTCTAAAATATTTTATAAATTATTTGCAGGAATTCCGGGGATAGAGATCCACATCGATGATATTTTGATTTATGCAAGCACTGTGGAAGAACACGACCGAAAAAGTTTTTGGAAAAACTCAGTGAAGAAGGAATTACATTAAATAAAGAGAGTGTGAATTTAGATTAAATTCGATCGATTTTGTTGGTCACCATATTTCTGCCTGACAGAATAAGAGGTATTTGTGAATTTACTGTACCTAAGAATAAACAAAAATTATTACAATTTCTAGGAATGGTTAATTTTTCTTCTAAATTCATTCCCCATAGATTCGATGTATTAGAACCTTTAAATGATTTGTTACATATTGATGTACACTTTATATGGGAGGACAACAATGAAAAGCCTTTGAAAAAATTAAGCAATTGTTGCAAAACGCTCCAACAGCTCAACAATACTGTAGAGGGATGCAACAAGCGGCAGTCACGAGATAGCGTTCATCATAACCCTATGTCATGTGTTACTCTAACCCCTATCTCGCAATACACATTACATGAATAAATGTTTTGATTTTGAACTTGTCCCATTATTCAAAGTTTCTAGCGTGTCACCTTCATCATCATCATCATCATCAATATGCCTTCTTTTATTTCTGATTTTCTTGTAATCAACTAAAGACAATTTTAATTTGCTTGTTCCTCAGAATGTTTGAAAAACTGCCTGGAACTTTTAACATATAAACTAATTTTAGGGCACTGAAGCAATTAACTACTCTCGTGAAATTCATCCAGAAACATGACATTATCATGAATTCAAACTCCTCCATTTGATTCAAAATGTTAATGGCTTGGTTTCTTGTTTCACCTTTTTCTGTAGTATCAACATGCAGCTGATGCAATGCAGAAATTATTTGATCATAACTATTAATTATTACACTTGTGGCTTCCCATCTAGTCATTGACAAATTCTTTGGAACTGTTGAACCTTCTTTGAAACATGACAAGGGTACTGCACATCTGTGTATAAATGATGAAAAGCAATTATATGACTCTTGAATAATTCTATAAAAGTTTACTGCATCTAAGAAACGGTCAATTGCTGCTACTCTGCCAACAAGATTCAAGAAATGACCATCACATGGATTATTCATTGCATACTTATTAATGTTTAATATGATTTCTTGCATACTCTTGTATTTGCTAGATACATTGGCAGCATTAAAATGATTGTCCTTGACTCTAACTAAAATCTGTTTTGCACTCATGTTTAAAGCAGTTGTGCAACTTCTTAGCTTTACTTTCCCCTGTATGTGTATGTATCTCCAGAAAGGTTAGAAAATGTTTAATAGGCATAACACCCAATTACTGAGCTGATCAATTTGCAACTATCTGGAGTGAAAACTTTATTTAAACTGAAGTATTCTGTAGTTCTTAAATTATTGAAGATTGATTCTATTACTTTATATGCCACAATATGGATAAATTAATCACATACTGTTTTGGAAAGATACAATGTGACACCTGATACTTTATTCCTTAGCTATTTTCTGTTTTACTAGAAAAGGTTCGGATTTTGCTACAAGTTCGAGTATACCCAGGTAATTGCCATTACGAGAAGAACTGCTCTGAAAGATAAACCACACTGCCATTGTTTAGTAACATTTTCCAGTACTGCCATCATTTGTCCTGCTAGATGGCAGTCAATTATTCTTATTGAAGCTGTTCTGTGGTATACCAAGTTTTCATGTTTTTGAACACAAATGTGTCTGACAATAACAGTGTAAAACTTTTTGAAAAAAGTTTACATATGAAAGAGTGTACATGAACAGTTGCTATAGAATATACTATCCATTCTCTGCAATATTTTTCACCCTTAGCCTGTTTGAGCAGTAGGTTGTTTGCAAAAACTTTTTTAATTTTTGAAAAGGGCTATTTGAATGCTGGCACTTGGACAGACCTTTTTCCAACTAGTATAAAATATCTTTACTTAAATCACCACATGTTTTTGTTGCTGAATCATCTCTGCTTCTACTAGTTTCTATTTAGTGAATATTAATATTTGTTGTTTCATTTGTTTAAACCTCCTTTAGGCGTGCTTCATATTGTAAAGCCATTAGGTATGCTAGGCCCAACTGACCTTCAATTTGACTTTTACGTTTACGTTATTATCAATTTACCTTCAGGTACTTTTCATATATATTTTTGTACACATATATACACAAATCAAACATTCAATACTGAAGGCTGTATTAATCATAGTGACTAGGTAATCTAATACTTCTTCTTAGATGCTTTTTAGAATTTTAAAAGACATACAATAGTAATCGACTGAGTTGCAATATGTTAATTGGAGTACTAGATAAAATCTAAAATTGCACACATGAAATTTGAGATTTCATTCAAAGTTGGTTTACATAGTGAAATAAAGAAAAAATACATTCAGGATTGCACTGTCAATATATAATTTTTTCTGAGATGGTGTGGCAAAATAGAAAATCTAGAAAAATAAAAGTGTTATGAAACCAAATAAACAGCCTGAGACAAAGGATGGATATCACAGAACCCGACCTCGGCAAACAACATGGATCGAGGACTTATCTCTTGCAACATGTCCTGTTATGTCCTGGGAAAATGAATGATATATTAAAATTTAAGTTTGATGTAGCTGCACTGCAGGAAATTAGGTGGCAGGGGCAAGGGAGAATTGGCAAAGCAGAATATACATTATTTTATAGTGGACCGGACAATATGGAGTAGGATTCATAATAAATAAAATAATGAGGAAATCTTTGATGGAATATGAAGCAATTCATGAAAGAATATGCAGGATACGGATGAGAGGAAGATTTGCATGCGCCAATGGAAAAGAGAGATGAGGAAGAGAAAGAACAGTTTTTTAACGACCTAGAAGAAACTTGTAGAAGGGTCCAAAAGTATGATATGCTGATCATAATGGGAGATTTTAATGCCCAGGTGGGAAGAAAGGACTATCAGCGTTTGTGGTTGACAAACTCTTCATGAGGATAATAATGAGAATGAAAATCTACTATGTCAGTTTTAAGTGAGGATTACTATGGTAATTAAAGTACATGTTTTGAACACAAAAAGATACATGTAGGAACGTGGAAAACACCCAAAGGGCTAATAAATCAATTTGATCATGTTTTGATTAAGGCAAGGTATTTCTCATCAGTGATTGATATAAGAGCATGTGTTGAAAGGAGAGGATGGAAGAGAGACATGTGTTGAGGAGGAGTGTAGAATAATAGAAAATACTATAAAGAAGGCAGCACAACAAATACTAGGGAAAGAAAGAAGAAAAGAAACAAAGAATGTAGGCAAATAATAGAAGTGAAGAGCAGAGCGAGAGAAAGAATGCTGCTCAAAGAAACATGAAGTAAGGTGCAAAACTAAGAACAGAAGCACAAAGAATATGCAAAAAAAGAAGAAAATAATGTATAAGAAGAAGATGAAAGAGGAATTAAACCAGCAAAGCAAAGTGTAGAAATTTTATACAGCGGTGAATAGATAGAGAAAAGGATTTGTACCCAAAGTGGATGATGTAGAAGTAAGAAGGGGAAAAATTACTGAAGAAGTTCAAATTATTAATAGATGGGCTGAGCATTCTCAGGAAATATTGAATATAGAAAGGGAAGAAGAACAATATAACTTAAATGTAGAAGATAGAAAAGATGATGGAGCAGTACAGGACAATATTACAAGAAGTTGAATGTGTTGAAGAAAATTAATAAAAATAAAGCTCCAGGAGAGAACAATATAAATGTAGAACTTATTAAGGAGAGAGGTAAAGCTATTATGACAGCAATATATAGACTGATAGTAAGGATATAAAAATCTGAAACAGAGCCTCAAAATTGGAAGTCTGGAATAATTTGCCCAATTTACAAGAAAGGGGATAAGTTTAAATGTGAAAACTATAGGGGCATTAAGCTACTTAGTGTGGTATATAAAATCCTATCTGGGCTGATTAGTAAGAGGCTAAAAGTCTATGTAGAAGAGATACTTGGAAAGTATCAGTAGCAGAAGCACTACTGATCAGATATTTACTATTAGATAGATCATGGAAAAATTTTATGAACATGACATAGACTTGCATTTTATTTTTATTCACTTCAGGCAGGAATTTGACAGTGTTAACCGGATGGCACTTGAAATGTACAATATTCCCCAAAAATTAATAAAGCTGATAAAAATGATTATGAGTGAAACTAAAGCAAGGGTGACAGTGGGTAACAAGCTTAGTGATGAATTTGAATTCAATGCAGGAGTAAAACAAGGAGATAGACATTCAGCAGTGTTATTTGATCTAGTGCTACGTAAGGTGATAAACTTAATTGACCAAAAAGGGACAATATTAGTAAAGTCAAGCCAAATCTGTGCTTATGCAGATGATGTGGAATTATAAGCAGGTCAGTAAGCTTCCTTAAACAAATATATAGTGAAATGGAGAGAAAAGCCTTTAAAATAGGACTTGCAGTAAATGAGAAAAATACTAAGTATATGAGAATGTTTAGGACAGAGAGCAAAAGAAGTCGTCAGGAGTTAGTAATTGGGAATATGAAATTTGAATTAGTATCAAGTAATGCTGTAAAGTGACAACTCCATTAGGAGAGAGATTAGGGAAAGAGTTCAGGCTGGTAATCGAGCATATTACACAAATAAAAAGTTATTTACTAACTGATCATCACAAGAAAAACAAAACTGAAAATATAAAACACTATGGTATGACCAGTGGTTACTTACGGATCATAAACTTAGACCCTAAATAATTCAGATGTAAATACCCTCAGAGTGTTTGAACAACTTATATTAAGGAAGATATTCGGACCAGTTAAGACAGGGGAAGGATGGTGAACAAAATATAATGCGGAGTTAGATGAGCTGATTCAAGGAAAGATGTGGTTAGATTTTTGAAGGTGTGGAGGATCATCATACAATGGCAAAGAGAAGACCAAGATATAGGTGGATGGATGATGTAATTTCAGACTTGAGAAATACAGGAATAAGAGGATGGAAGAGAAGAGCTCATGATTGAAGAGATTGGAGACTGATTGTAGAGGAGGTGAAGGCTCGCAAAGGGCTGTAATGTCAAAAGAGTGAGAGTGAGAGAGATAAAAATCTAAAATTGCACACATGTAATTTGAGATTTCATTAAAAGTTGGTTTAAAAATAGTGTAATAAAGGAAAAAAATACATTCAGGATTGCACCATCAAAACATAAGTTTTATCCAAGATGGTGTGGCAATCAGTGCTGGAACACGTGGCATGGATTGACCCTACATATTTGAAAGAATTTTTAGACATCCCTTTTTTTCTCTAATGGAGATCTGAAATCAAAGTAGCTCCAAATGTATGAGCAGCATAGATTCTAGGGTGCTAAACGTATGATAATGTAACTATTATAATAAAACTGTAAGAATGTTTAAATGCTGAATATGCTGAGAGAAACACAACAGTCTTACTTAAAAACAGCTTGTCAATAAAACATTTTCATCTGCCCATTTATAGCGGTGCAGATTTCCCCTTTGTCAGTCACAGGCACAAAGCAAATTAAAATTTTGTTCCCCAATGATGAGTTTGACTTCAGATGTATGATGCAATGTAGAGAAGCAGGAATGTGTGAGAGATTTTCTCAGTATGACACAAGTCTTTGAAATTCTCCCCTTTAAATACATTTTTCTTTAATATAACCTTGACTATTTTTAATAAAACTATGCAAAATGTGTCAATAGCAGGTGTGATAATAATCATAGTGATTCAATATTGTTTATTGTGTGCCCAGTAGGTTTGGTAACGATGTGGAGTAAAAGTTATGTGGTGAAACATAAAAAGTTATTAATGCATGTACACTATGAGATTACAGTTGTTTTTAGTTCCACTTTGAAGTAACTTATTCATACATTCTTATGACTCATTAGGTATGATTTTTATAATATAATGGGGTTAAAATATTTCATTCTAATGCAGGGTGTACTGTACAGTGAATTAATTCCATCCCCAGTGAATGAACATTGCTTATATAAACTGGAATATTACAAACAGTTGAGCAGTTTCTAAAATTCTTGAGAGCTTAATATTTTAATTTGGCATCCACAGATGGCATTCAAAGTATGATACTTCAGTACACCTTTGATCATACATTTATATATTTTTGTTAATAAAATGTTATACTGACCAACTGTGGTGAAGTGGTCAGTGTCACTGCCCCTCATCACAGTGGTCATGTGCTCGTATGCTTAAAGAGATGCATTGATGCGGAACCACTCTAACTTTGGAATGTGTCAGAATGCACAGTCATCCTGGTAGACCAAGGCCCTAAATTGACAGCAGAAAGAAAGAATTTTATTTGAATAATGTACTAAAGAACACTTATAAATTGTTAATTAGCTTTCTGTAATGTGTTCATTAAGTGGGTGGGAAACTTGATCATTCCAGTGTTTCAGTATCTGTTCATTCAATTGTAATAGTGTTATTGATCAAATTCAGGCATTCAAGACAGTGGTGTGACACTGTACAAATCAAATAAGTTTAAATATTGTTTTAATATACTTATGGTTAATGACGAGGCACCGTGTGTCTGAAAACGAAATTGAGCAAATAAGATGAATATGACACAATTTCGAAAGCTCTTTAAAATGTTCTGAATACAATAAAGATGTTTTCTGAGACTTTCCTGGTTGTTCTTCTGTATTCAATTGTAATTATGAAATTCCATTAATTTGCAATATTTTAAAACTAACCCATTGTAGTCTATATAACACTTTTATAAAATATAAAATACAGTAAATGAATAAGGTAGAATAGTTGTGTTTATTTACTGATTGCTTGTAGTTACATACTTTACGAATTGATAACTACTTTTTTTTGTTTTTCATAATTTTTTTTAATTTATACATAAATTTCATTGCATGCAAAATTATTTATTTATTTATATCTGACTCCTGGAAAAAAGAGACAAGGGAAGTATATGAACACTGCGCTATTCGTCAGAAGAGCTTGATGAGTCTCTTCAGGCAATTAAGGCTTGCATTATTTTCTTAAATGTAGCTTCCCATACCTATGGTGTTCGCAAGGGTACTTTGTTCAACAAAGTACCAAGGGAATGAGAAATGGGCTCGAAACGTCCCAACAAACCATTAATACTGCATAATCGGCATGAATTGCGGGAAGGAAAGGAGAAAGTATCCTAATAAAAACTGTGGAGAAACTGTTCACTCATGTTATGACTTTCACCTCTACCAACAAAAAATTTGAAAAACTCAAACATGTTTTTAGTAATGACAATGAGTAGCAAAAATTCTTCTTCTTTGGCTTTTCCCCCTTTAGAGGTTTGCCATCTTCAATTTCCATTTCTGTCTGTCGTTCCAATCTCCCTCTTCCAAGTTCCTATCTTCCATTATGGTTTTCACGTGGCTTTTCCACTTTAATCTGGGTCTGTCCCGTTTATTTTTTCCAGGAGGTGACCATTGGTATATTTCTTTTGGCCATCTTTCCTTTTCCATTCTTTGTATATGACCAAACCATTTAAGGGTTTGATTTTCAATCCTTTTTACAATGGACGTAGTTACGTTCATTTCTTTCCAAAGAGCTCATTTCTAATTTTATCCTGTCTTGTTTTTTGAAGACCTCTCCTCAGATAATCAAATTATACTGTTATAACTTTTTTTTTGTAATTCTGTCAGGGGACACTTTTCACTTCCATAACATAGAATGTTCTGTATTATGCCCTTATAGATTTTGACTTTTGTTTCCTTTGTTAAATATTTGTTCCAAATTATTCCATGCAGAGTCTTGGTAGCATTCTTTGCCATTGCAATTTTAGTTTGTTTATCTTTCTTACATATTCCTACATTTGTAATTATTGACCCCAAGTATTTAAAAAATTCACATTTTTTTATTTTTCCTGTTTCGAGTGTTATGTCTTCCCTGCCTTTTCCTAGACACATGTATTCTGTCTTCTGCAAATTTATGTTCAGTCCCCATTTTTATATTCTTCCATGAGCTTATTTATCACATATGTCATGTCCTCTTCATCTCCTGCAAATATTACTTGATCGTCGGCAAACAACAATGAATGCCCATTCCAGATCATTTTTAATACCATAATTTAAGTGCCTGATCCAAATAAATATTAAAAGGTGTCAGTGATAAACTGTATCCCTGCTTGGGGCCTTTATCCACACTAAATTCTTCTGTTAGTTTATTCTGTATTTTAACTTTGACTTTTGTATTATTATATATGTATTATATTAATCCATTTATCGTGGATATTCATATTTCTCATTGCCGACCATAATATGTCGAGGGATACTATCATAAGCCTTCTTTACATCGATAAAAGTCATATGTAGTTCTTGATGTTTAGTTAGCATCTTCTCTTGTAATTGTCGAATACAGAATATATTATCAATGCACCATCTTCCACTCTGGAAACCACTTTGTTCCTCTCTTATTTGGCCTATTGTCTCATTAATTTTAAAATTTATAATTTTACTAAAAATTTTCGCTGTCAAAGCTAAAACACTTATACCTCTATAGTTAGAACACATTTTTTTACATCTTTTTTTAAAATAAGGGTGATAAATGATATATTACAATCATCTGTAATATCGTCTCCAGTTTCAATTTTATTAAAAATATTTGTTAAAAAGGTTACTAACAGTCCCCCTCCATATTTCAGGAGTTATGTTTGGATATTTTCTGACCCTGGTGCTCTCCCATTTTTTGTCTCTTTCAGAGCTTTTTTTTACATCTTCTTCTGTTATTTCTGGAGTGTCGGTCATATATTCTACATTCATCTCTTGAAATTTAAACTCATTTCTATTTTCCTGAAGTAGATCTGTATAATGTTGTATCCATTCTGATGTGTCTTATTAGCTGAATATTAATTTTTTTCTTTCTGCTTTCCTAACACATTTTAATACTCTCCAGCTTCTATAGATCTAGTGCATCCAATGAAATGTCTATATTCGAGCATATATTATCCCAGTATTAATTTTTTGCTCTTCTTACTTCTGACTTTGTCTTACGTTTCAAAACACTACATTCAGTGTGTGATGCTATTGAGTGATCTGACAACCATTTCATTCTCGCTTTCTTTTTCTCTTCTACTAAGTTTCTGATATCTTGGTTAAACCATTCTTTATTTCTTCTATATTCCGAATTTTCTGTTCTGAGTGCTTCTAGTGCTGCTAAATGTATGCTTTCCTTTAATTGAGCATACATTTCTGTTGCTATGTTATTTAAGTTTACATTAGGTTTTTACCTTAATCTTGTTTGAAAAAGATATTTTGTACTGTTATCTTATAGTAAACTTACTTTATACCTAGGTTCATTTATTTTCATTTGTTTTTATTATATCTTTATTTATCTCAATATGTTGTTTCTTTCTGCTTGTTACGATGATTTTTCCTAAAAGCATATAGTGATCTGGTTTTCTGTATACTTTGACATCTTTAATTATCAAATCTCATTTTTGTTTAACAATTATATAATCAATTATTGATTTTTGTTTTTGGGTTGGTTGTTCCCATGTATATTTATGTATTTCTCGGTGTAGGAAAAAACTATTCATTGTCATATACCCATGTTGTTTACATAGGGTTATTAATCTATCTTCGTTATCATTTGTCACTCTGTCTCCAAAGGGTCATATCACTTTGTCTTTCACTCTACTTCCTTCTCTGCTATTGAAATCTCCTGTTATTATTACTTCTTGATGTGTCCTTATTTTCTCTAATATTTCCGACAAAGGGTTGGTATACCCCAAGGAGAATACAGATGCCGACTATGTATATCTCATAAGTCTCGGGAAATGCCACTGCGATCTTTTAGCAGCACTGCCAACAAGTCCTAGTCCTATGCTCCCGTCTAGCTCCCTGACTGTAGTCGTAATAGAGTGTAGCTAACAGGACAATGCAGAAGGCGAGTTCTTAGCACCTTTTAAAATTGAGACTTGTTGGCTAAGGGAGCAAACCCTGAAAGAAAACCCAGGTCCTCCATGTCTGGGGGTTGGGCGACAGGTTGGCGATCTGCCCCTATAAAAACACCAATTGCTACGTTCTTCAATAATATGAAGCCAGATGGATTTAAATATAACAGACCTAAGCTACAGAAATGGACTCTTTCTATTGGGACATGGAATGCTCAGGGCCTGAATACTAAAGAACAGGAAGTAATAGATGAAATTATAATAATGAACGAGGATATAATTGTGCAATCTGAAACAAAAAAGGGAAGGGACAGGAAAAATTAGGAGTGGAGTACAAAAAAGGAGTAGAGCAAAAAAAAGGAGTATCCATTCTGATAAAAATAAGTGGGTAAAAAAATAATATCCTGGGAAGAAATTGATGGAAGACTAATTAAACTAAATCCCAAAATTTGTGGAATAGATCTTATAATAATAGGAATATATGCAATGAATGAAGATGCATCAATTACAGAAAAAAAGAAGACTTTTTTTGAGCAAAAATTCTACAACTATAAATTTGACTGGTCAAAGGACTTGCTGGGCAATGTGCATGTGCTGCAAAATCTTGCCTATCACATTGGTCAACTGAAACAGCCCATATACACCATGATGACAAAAATAGAATCTACCTCTTTGAGACCTACAAGCTTTTCTCGTGTGCATGTGATTCCATCTGAGGAGCAGACAAGACATTAGAGAATATCTGTGATCAACTCCAACTGGAAGAAAGTAAAAACAAGGGTAGAAGTGATGATGATGGTGTGGAATCTGTCGAACATAATAATAAAATTGTGACTTGTTTTGTATGTGGATAAATGGGGTTAAAACTAGGGCAAACAAACTAATGAAACCAAAATAGCATTTCTTACAATATCTGAACCAAACAAAGCAGATCAAAACTTGTCAGATTTTGTGGAAGACAGTGGGGCACCAAAACATATGACAAATCAAAGAATTTGAGCTTGTGTGAAGATACAATAGGGGTAGCAAAGAAGAGTAAAAGTATGTCTGTTAAAGGTATAGGATCTTGACCAGAATGAATTGAAACAAGTTCATTATGAGCCTGAATTGAAAACAAAATGTTGATAAATGCTACAACTCAAAATAATGGCTCTGTTCTGTCCAGTAATAATAGTATTTAAGTGTTTACAGGTACAGTTGATGTTTGAGGGGAAAATGTTGTTTTGTTGTAAGTAAAAAGCTCTTTTGACCAAGCAGAAGTGTGCATGTAGCGACATAGGAAACTAGCTCACATATGTGACCAAAGTCTGAAAAATATGCCAAAATTGTGTAACAGGAATCCAAGTGATGTTCTAACGTGTAAAAGAAATCTAGAATGTGAGGTGTGCCTCAAAGCCCAACAATCAAGAATTATTTTTAGATTACTAGAAAGAGAGCTAATAGACTATTACAAATCTTACATTCTGATTTATGAGGACCAATAGAGCCATAAACATTTGATGGTAAGAAATAATTTATGGCTGCAAGATAGCAGGATGCCCAAACATATGACAAATCAAGTAAGTTTCTTAAAGAATTTGAGCTTGTGTGAAGATACAGTAGGGGTAGCAAGCAGAGTGAAAGCATGTCTGTTGAAGTTACAGAATATCTGAAAATTGGCCAGATAATAGATAATGTTACTCATTTTTGCACTGTTCATCTTTTTTGCCAATAAGAGCAACATCTTGAAGTCCTTAAAGAATAAGTTTCAGTAATGTGGCCAGAAAGTGAGCAACAATGGTAGAGAGAACACCAGTAAAAATCTTCAGGTATAATGTAACCAAAATGAAATAGTCCTGGACTTCAATGTTCCTTATAAACCTCAACATAATGGGACAGGAGAGAGGATGAATAGAAACCTTTTGTCAGGGTCACCAATGTAGGAGACTTGGGTGAGACAGAAACAAGAAAAGCCTCTTACACAAATAATTTATTTCGCCATGTGGTCGGCTAGCGGGACCAAAGAGTATCTCAATACTGATTGAGTGGCAACAGAAGTGCTAGGAGCGTGACTGTCATCACCACTCCTCTAGGATCAAGATGCTCATAGCTCCATAAGAGCCAAGGTGAAAACAACGCTTTTTGAATCCTGTAAAATTTATCTCAAAGAAACAAAAGACAAATTAAAGTGGATTATTTATTTACACAATATCTTAGTATTTTCAAATAGGTAATGTTTATACAGAAGATTAAGAAAAGTGACGAGTAAATGGGCTACACGTGAACGATGGAATTGTGAAAGCAGAAAACAAGTAAGAAATGAGAACAATTCTCAGGAAGATGAAAAAAAAAAAGAGTTTGAAGTGGTGGTGACAGAAAATCCAAAGGCATACATTGGCATGGAAATAACGCCAATAAGTGAAGGATTGTAAATCTCTCAGAAAAAATATGCAATAAGCATTCTCAACAAAAACTACATGCAGAATTCGAAGGAAATGCCAAATCTGGTTGAATCAGCAAGCACCAAAGAATATACCTGTATGTATCAAGAAAGAATTTATAGGAAGTTTACTTTACCTGTCATGCAAGACTCTCCTAGCCTGTGCCGTCAATGATGATGATGATTATATTAATAAATATCTACAGCGAAAACCAGTTAATGTTAAGCAAATGTCAGGTTTTAACAGAGTATCTATAAGACTATCTTAATAAATAAGGCCAAATGTGGACCTGACAGACTGGGAGTGAAACTACAATTGGTTGCCTCTGAATATCAGAAAGCTCCCTACCTCAAAAATACTGTTATTTTAAAATAACAAATCATCTTGATTTATTTCAAAGAGCAGTATATACAGGTTTATTGTAGAATAACCTTTTGCACAGTCCACAGTATTTTTGAGGTTGGGAGCTTTCTAATATTCAGAGGCAGCCAATTGTATAGTTTCACTCCCAGCCTCTCAGGTCCGCATTTGACCTTATTTATTCTCAGTATGTTATCTCACTGCTGAGTCATGTGATGATGAAAATATAATTGCCGGTTTCTTGTATTCAGAGTTTGAAGAATCCTTTATGCAGACTATAAGGTGAGGACCAGGAACAGTCAGGTCCTTCATTTGGAGAAAGAGTGATCTGCAGGACTGTAAGAGGGTTCAATCCTGCCATCATTATTCAGTTTATTCGGATATTACATTGTCTGAGTAAACTAGAGTGGAGAAAGATTCATGAGATGTGAACAAGAGAGAACGCAATCTGACTACATTGCAGCCTCTACCTCATGGGCAATAAATGATGTCTTAAGCGCCTTTACCGTTAGTGTTGGGACCCTTCGGCTTCAGTTCGTAAAGTTATAACCGCATTTTCGTATCTGCATTTACGCAAAGGAATTGGGCACCGCATCCAGCTTTCAATTCTCAGCAAACGAAGTCATCCAGAAGCCAGCTTGTGCAGCTGGAGGAAGAGCTACAGCCGGTGGGTCTCCAACATTTATTTATGCATTTGGTACGGCTGCCATCCGCAGGGGAATAATTATAAAGGGTGTAAGTATTACAGTCCACCATCTCTCATCTCTTCTTCCCTTCTAATTACAAAATACAGTCCACTACCACCATAGTGAGCAAATTTAATTCCTGACTTGGTAATAAAATATCATATTATGTGCTCTGAATTTTGAACTGTACTGTGAATTTCTATAATAGAAAACTATTTTTTTAACTTGCGGGAAGATGTTAATATGTTTAACACCGTTTAACTTTCAGCTGTTTCTCAGTGGATAGTGGTATACCATATGTTATTTTCCTATTACTTTCTTCAATTAAAAACTCTCGTGTAAAGTTCCCGTCTAGACTAGTTCTTTGTTCTATCTGATTTCTCTTAAATTAACAGAAAATTAATAAAAAAAAGTATTGCGTGATTTCTTAATGAATGGCACATTTTGTACTTATGTTTTAAATCAATATTTTTGAATCAACTGTTCTGAATATTTGAAATGGTGCAAAAGTTTTGTGCCCAAGAAATTACCTAGCGTTACAAGAGTCATTAACTGCAAAAGTGTATTGGACAAAGAAAAAGATTCTTGTTACACAGTTCTGACTACCTAAATGCAAAATGTTCCTTCAATAGATTGTTCACCTAATATGAAATTTAACGGTTATTTTAATGTATAGTATATTTAATAGCATATAACTGTTAAATACTTTATTTCCGGAACGTAGGTCTTACTTGAAACCAGTAAATCCTCAAAAATGGTTTTTTACATCAATTGCATGGGTTCAAGTTGAGAACAGAAATTACTTATTGTCCGTATAGGACAGATTGTAAGCAAAAGGAGTTTTTAAAAAACTTACCCTTGCCAGCGATTTATAGAAGTAACTTTAAAAAAAACTTATAAGTTATCAACACAATTATTATTGAAAACCATATCAGCAAACAATGTGTAAAACTGCTTTCTTTATGGGTGTAACACCAAATCACTGCAACGAATATCGCTAATAGATATGAGTAAATTATGACTTAAACAGAATAAATAAAATATGGTTTATTCTCACAGTTCTTCGTCTCCGTCGCTGAATTATTTCATTTCTCATAACTAAAATCGTGATAGATTAAAGTAGGCACATATTCACGAATAGATTGGAACCGCATGTAGCAATACCATTTGAATAATTCAATTAAATGCACGTGTCCCTTTCCTGTCATCCTAACGCCCATTGAACCTGTAATGAGTATGGCCGTGTTAGGGCCTCAATATACTGCAAAGACGAGAAACTACAGTTTCATTTATGCAAAATAGTAATTACGTATTAATATTATATAATTGTAATATTTCTGAAGCCATTTTTCAAATTGGAAGTGGCAAAGCAGTCACTAAATTACCACTACACATCAATACAGTTAACCAATTAAGTTAGCAATTCGAAGAGAAAGTACAACGGTTATTTAAGATAATATAAAATTGAGAATAATTTCTTGCCAATAATATTGGGTACGCAAATGAATGTATGAGCCCACGAAAAACTTATAATTATAAGGGTTCCTTGAGGCAACGGAGTTTGAAGATCACGTAATGAAAGCTGAATAATAAATCAAGTCACTGAGATAATAGGTAACATTCAAAACAACGAAACTCAAAAGGATTGAGGTCGTTTGTTGTGAAACATAGTAATAATTAATATTATAGATGGTAAGTAACTGCCATAGAATTATAGAAAATAAAACGTATATATATATATATATATATATATATTATTATTTTATGCACTGTATATATATTTTATTATTATTTTATGCACTGTATATATATATATATATATATATATATATATATACAGTGCATAAAATAATAATAAAATGTTGTGACCCATTAGCTTTTACACAAAGGCAGTACAATATTATTGATATGAAAGATCTTGGCTCTACATTTTTTAATCAGTTATTTATAGGCAATCATTACATTATCACTGATTTTTATTCAAGAATTATTGTTACTCCGTTAATCTGATAGGCATATGCATATCTTGGCATGCATGATTTGTGAAAGTGAAAAAGAAACAAAGAAATCCAATCCAATACATATTCTTGAAAATAAAAAAATAAAACTAATACAATTAATACCAATACATGAATTTGCAAAATAAAAAAATAAAGAAAGAAAACTAATACATCATGGTAAAAAAGTCAAAATTTTTTTAAAATTTACATTTGCTACAAAACATTCCTTTCCTATATTCAGGGACCTCTTCAGTTGTAAAAATTAACAAAATATGATTTGAATTTATATACCATATTCCTTTTTTGTTTTTATAACAAGAAAACAACAAAAGGTATATGGTATATAAATAATATTTTGTTTATTATATATAACTGGAGCTGATGTAGGAAATTTTAATAAATTCTTCCTTTTAACCGTAAGACATTAATTTTATTTGTTAAGGCCAGTCACATTAACTTCCCAATTTTATTTATTGAAATCTTAATTTAGATGTTATTTTTTCTGCTGGTGGATGGCAATTTAAGATAGTTGTATTGTCTTCAATGAATAGTTATTGAAGTAAATTTATACTACAGCTATATTAGTAATAAAATATTTATATTAAATCATATTAATATTGATATTCCGACGCGTAGTTTTTCTTTGGAACCACTTCAGGGGCAAATGTGAATTTTTATAAATATTTTACTTCAGGAAACTGTTTGTATCAAACTTCAGAAAATAAATTATTTATAAAAATAATATTTTGCACCTGAAGGGGTTCCAAAGAAAGGAACGATGCATTGTGCTATTTTTTATTATGTTCCATTATATTTTATTAAAATTTATTTCTGACTAATGTGGCTGTAGTATTCGTTTAAGATAATCTCAATGCTAATTAGCATGTCAGAGAACTTCAGTTTAAATTGGTTTTTTAAGGTTCATTATTAAGTCTTAACATGACGTATGGTATTTTCATGATCTTTAAAACACTGTTAAATCTTTATATAACCTAAACATGAAGTTGGTGGGCTCCAGAATAACGAAATTCGATCGCCATTTTGACGACTTTTGTGACGTATACTAGGAGAAGAAAATAAACATGTATTAGTGTGTTCTCATTAATTTTTAAATTAGATAATAAAGTAATAATATATAATGGCCAAGGAGTCATATAAGGATTAATTGTAAATAAAACAAATACGCATAGGTACATCTACAAAAATGAACTCCACAGTTTCTTCCTGAGGGACATCATGGCCGATTTATGAATGCTGCTTACACGTCGTTAAATATAGCCATAATTCGTATTTAGTGAAATGCACGTTACTTGCCCAGACCGAAATCAAACCATAAGTATATGGTTAACACGCCATTTATTGTTTTCGGGGTTAATTCATACATAACGGCCGGAAAACGACTGAAATGTTGCTTATGTTAGGAAGTGGGTATAAAGAGAACTTCTATCTGAGCCTAAAGACTGGGGAAGATAATGTACGACAAAACACCCGCTAGCTGTTTCTAGTGATTAATAAATCTTTGTGAAAGTGTAAACTTACCGTTCGGAGCTAACAGTCTTTTGTGTTATAGCAGTGGAGAATTATCTCCCTTCTTGAACAAGTTGGCCGTTAAGACTGCACGCCAATCAAAACGATGCGTACGTGCGTATTGTTGAACAGCAAACAATTGAATTAATAATTTGATGCTACCTTTTTAATTTCAAATATTTGTATCGATTAATATGAGAATGATGACTGCCAAATTATTGCTGATTAAGTTTTCTGTTTGCACCAAATTAAATACGGTTTAACAATTTACTAAGTTTGATCTGCCGTGAAATATCAACGCATCTTACTCCTTATGTAGTTTTTAATATTGATTTTCCCGGAGAAAGAGATTAATATGAGGATTAATAGAGGGAAAACTATGGTAATGGTATGTCGTATGGAAAACAGTGGAATAACCAAGGGTGTTAGATTGAAAAGGGATATTTTAACGGAATTAAAGGAATTATGCTACTTGGGCAGTGTAATAACTAGAGTAGGATAGCACAGGCAAGGAAGGTTTTCGCGAAAAATAGGGATTTACGTACGGTTAATATAAGTGTGAATATTAGGAAATCATTGCTTAAAATGTTCGTATAGAGTGTGGCGTTATATGGGTGGACGTAGGAGTTGGGGAAAGGAAAAGAATAGAAATGTAGTGCTATAAGCGAAAGCTGAATATCAGATGGGTGGATAGAATCACTAACGAGGAAGTTCTAAACAGAATAAGGATAACAGTGAACAATATGGAGGACGTTGACCACGAGAAGGGATAGATTAATAGGCCACATTTTAAGACATGAGGGTCTTTTAAAATTAGCATTAGAGGGAATAACAGAAGAGGGAGGAAAAGGATGGGACTCACTAAGTAGATTAGGGAGGAAGTGGGTTGTGCTAGTTATGAGGAAATGAAAAAGTTTGCGCAAAATAGATTGATTCATGTATGTAGCTATTGAGAAAAGGTGACATCTTGCTAACATGATTCCAACAATACTTTCATGGTGAATCTACGAACCCTCCCTTAAAAAAGTTTTAATCAACATCTTAGTAATTGACATATTTAAGGGAAATAAAACAAGTAATAAAAACCGAGTCAATTAAACACTGAAAATCAGCTTCAAAGTACAGGCACTGTTTTTACTATAATACAAATCAATGTTACTACGCAACTGTTTTCATTTTTACGTATACTTTTTCGTGAGAATTTCAGGAACCCTTCCTCCTCATTCGTTACTCCTTTCCTAGCACAAACACTAACTGATTATTTCCCGTTTATGAAAAGCAGACAACACAAAGGGGAAAAATATTCAACTTGATGTAAACAATATATCGACACAATGGAAATCAACCAAGAAATAGCACAGAATTATAAACATGAACCAGAGTTCGCTGCCTATTCTGTAGTGAGGGCAACACTTGCTCACAGTTGTCGGTGACCAAGTGGGCAGTTGTCTGCCCACAATGTAAACGGAAGGCAGTGCACAGCAACCGAACTTGACGAACATCACTCCTTAACTTTGCACACGTACATTATATGTTGTAACTGATAATTTCATTTATTGTTATATGTAGATGAAAATGAAAGGTAAGGAAATATCTAAACTAATTTGGTTTTTCTAAAGAATACAATAGTTTATGATTAAATTATTTGTAATACAAATGAATAAATTAACCAACACATTCCAGTCAAAAAGTCATACAATAATAAGAGCTGTAGCTTTCACTATTATTGGCATAATCATCTGGACAATAAGAAAACAAGCAACTTCATACTATACATTATTTTTAGATAATAATACTTGAAGTCGCCATGATGTAAATTTACTTACACCATGCAAGTCACGATTTACAATCAAAGATATCACCTAATAACATAACATTTCACTGTATTTCATTCCTGTATAGCTGGGTGTATGTAAAACTAACAAAAGCTGTTCACTTTATTTATGGCTATGCCAATCGGTTTTTTATATAATCAACGCAAAAAAAACTTATAACTCACATTGGTGGCAAAGGGGTTGCAGGAAAGGATTTTCAAGATTGCAAAAACCTGCTGAAATATAACAACTAATATTTTATCACTATAGTAAAACAAATAACATAAACTTTTGGATGTTGCAAATTAATCATTTTATAAACTTTTAACAAATTAGCATAAATTACCAACCTCACAGTTATTGTTTGTAGCCATTCCTTTTCCTCTCTGAATATAAACACATTTTAATAATCTTCTTCCCAGTAAGTTATTCTTTCTATGCATAACAATGATGTTTTTTCCCAGTTAGTCCTTTAAACATTTCTACAGTTTTGTACCATTTTAACTCCTTTAAATTACAATTTTGATAATAAATTATTTTCAACAAATACTTACATGATGTTCCATTATGTACAGTTCAAACTAGATATGAAACCTATAAATAAAATTTGTAATATGTTTACTGTAATGAACAATGTTATAGATAAAGGCAATATATGAAAAATTATATATATATATATATATATATTATATTTATGAAATAGAATGTAAAAATATTAATAGTGTGTATATTGGAAATTAAGGTATGTATTTGTATAAGTAGAAGATTATTGGAATGTGTTTGTATTCAGAGAGATATAGGATGGTTTGGAACAAGAAATATTAAGTCTATAATTTAGGAAAGGTTTGTGCTGATTTATTAAAAACAATCATTTTCAGTATTAAATAGTTTATATGTTAACAGTTTTAATATTGCAATAAAATATCAGTTACATATAACAAAAATGGTTGGCATTGGTTAGGATGAACACTGTCTGCTAGGGTTTAATGTACACCCAACAAAAAGGGAAGAAGAAATGGAGAAGTGTTATGTTCGCTGTCTTGCTAGCAGGTGATTTCACAGATTGTAAATGGAGACTTGTAAGTAATATATTGTAAAACTAATGTATTCTGCAAAGTAGACTATGTTTCCTTGTTCTTTTACCCATTATAATGGTAATAAATAGTGAAACCTACTATTAATATTATCGTTAACTTTTTTCTGATTGCAAATAAAATTTGTGGACTGGAATGTGTCAGTTAATTTAGTTTACAATTACTGTGTATAATAGCCAATTTGACCATGATGTATTTTTATAGCACATTTCAGCTCAGTAATAATTCTTTAAGATATATATTGTAATATCCTCTTCATGGGATAGGACATTAATTTATTAATGAACAAATTTTAAACAGTTTGAAAATTTTATGCTTACATGAAACAATATCTCAGGGGATTTTGGGTCTCTCGAGAAGTGGAGTACGCAGTTACTGAAAAATAGAAAAAAAATTATTTAAATTTATACAATCAGCACAATGATCAACTTTCACAGCTTTGATGAACTTACCCAAAATTACTGGGCCTACAACATTCAACCTCATGAATGTTTCCGCGTCTCTCTGGCTTTAGTGTGTCTTACAGGTTTTTTTATATCGATGAATGTAGTGTGATCCAGGTCCAACTCCCATTTGCTCTCTCCTCTACTGATCTCGTCGTCCCTTCTGCCTCTGACTGAATTTGTCTACTCTCTCTCTCTCTCCCAACTGATTTGTCCGTCTGCCCTTTTCTCCCTGACTGACATTTTTCTCCTCTTTCTCTCTGACTGACCCATCTGACTGATTTCCTCTCCTCTATCTCCTGGGCTGAATCGTCGTCCCTTCTCTCCGACTGATTCATTTAATCATTTATATCCTTTAATAACACTATGAGGTCTCACTGCTAATTTCCACCAAACTCCAGTACCATAAATCAAAACACCTTCCAAATCACAGCTGATATTTCCCAAATTTACTTCAAACCACATTCTTTCCATAGACTCACACAAATTCAACTCTCATTTCTTCCAAACAGACAGAATTCTCATTATTTCTCCCCACAATAAAATTCACTTTAATCATCTATTTTCCACACTACAACAACCACATAAACCCACAAATCCAAAAAAACTACTTGTGCAGAAATAAAATGACAGAACAAGACAATGACCAAAAACTAACCTAAAATTATCACCAAAAATCTATTACAATACAAAATAAATCGTGACAAAATACAACTGAACTATCTATAATTATGCATCATCCTAACTTGAACCAATAATCAAATAAATAAATCACCGAACTAGAAGATAGCATAGAGGATAGATGTAAGAAATAAAGCACTGAAGTGGGAGAAAATGCTTAATAGCTGGAGCCTCCATAATCTCTAATTATGAAATCATTAAAGGGTAATGATTCTCCTAGAGTTTATTTTTACTATCAACCTAACATATCACCTGATATATCAATAGACCCTTGCCATCATCACAATTTTCATGTACCCCATATATTCCAGTGGTATTATTTCCCTCTATCCCCAACAATGGATGCCCATATTCTTTATGCAGCCTAATATTCCATTAACATATAAACAGATTTTTCCCAAACCATTTAATTACTTCACCATATGAATGAATCCTCAATCCTTTAATTGACCAGGTCACTACATAATTTATACTATTTATCATACTCCATAGTAAAATGATCCTGCTTTCTCCCTCTACACTGCTTTCTCAACATTTCATCTGCATAAGGATCGAACCTAATCTGTTTAAATTTAATAAACTTTATATCTATTCTTACACTAATGTGACCCAAACTATGTATTTTTCTCCCATTCCCCAGTAGAGCTTCCCCTTTTAACCCTGCTAAGTTGAGCATTTTCTTCTCCACATTATAACTATACAACTTTCCTGTCTCTAACACTTTAGATATCTCTATTTACAGCTGTTTCCTAACATTACCCTGCATATCACTATCAATTGCCACAGAATTCTTTCCTATCTTAACTATTTTCCCTGGCTGTTCATTAGTAACATCTCCTTGACTGTCATTAACAACTAAATTACGCTTCCCTCCTACCTCATCTATTTCTTCTACCTGTACATTAATATCAATATGTTTATCATCACATGTTTTCTCAGATCCCTCGTTCTGAATCTTTTCTTCCTCCTCTACTGCCTCTATCTACTCAATATTCTTATTTACTTCCCATTTAAATTCTACATTAAACAGTTTCAAATTATTTTCTATCTTCTCATCATTTTCTCTACATTTTCCTTACATTCTATTCTCATTTCTGCCATACTCTTATCAATTTTTTCCCATATCAGCCACACCCTTATGAGATTTTTCTCCCATATCAGCTACACTCTTATCGAATTTTTCATATTATCCATCTTATTACCCAAATATTTCATCAGCATCTCAGTATCCAAACTATTACTATCCCTTCATTGCTTATCACTCTTTTCCCTTATCGCATTCATATTATCACTATTGCTGACCTCTACATTTTCTATCACCGCCTCTTGCCCTTTATCACTTTTATCAAACATTTCGTTTAACCCAATCACTTCCTCGGATTCCAAATCCTCAACCTGTGCACACTGAAATTCTAGTTCCTGCGAATTTTCCATATTAATGAAAAGTTTTTTTACTTCTAAGCAACATATATCAAACAAAATCACAAAATAAAACCTCAAATTGCGCACGACAATGACGGCGGCACGACAAAGACTGACTTCAGTCGCGTGCCCAACATGGCACTGGGCATTCTCTCGCAGTTATAACTATTCCTAGACAAAAAAACACGTCGCAATACACTGCCAATCGGAAGATGGTGTTTGTGCTCATTGTAAAGAAAGAGGACGTGGAAGAAAAGCATGCCCAAACAAAGAAAAAGAGCAACAATGTATTCCATGCACAAAAAAGAGGAAACAGTGCAATAAAGTAGGCAACGAATGTAGGGAATGTGAGACTTATAAACTCATGTTACAAACAAAAATTGATAAAACGGAATGTGGATCATCAGACTAAATAAAACATCAAACTGGAAAAACACAAAAGAAACACCCTCTCAAATGGCCAGAGATATGAGGAGACTTCATAAATTTTTATATAAAAAATGAGCCATGAATTTATAGATAAAAGTATACCATCTGATGAAACAAGAATGATGATAAACAATGAAGATAAGAGCATGCAGACAGAGGATATGGAATGCGTGCACAGGATGAAAATTGATCCCAAGAAAATCTACGAAGACATAGAGAAAAACGTCAGACTGTGCAGATTAGAAGATGCGTTTAACTTGACTACCAGTCTAAGGTATGTGGTGAGACACCTCAGACCTAGGGGATACTATATTTTTTAAATCACAACAAGCTGTCGATAGGATGTTACTTAAGGTTGCTGGATCTATGGTCCCTGGTGAAAGAAGCCTTCAAAAGAAGAGTTGAGGAGGTTGACTAGGATAAAAATATATGCGGACTTTGTAAAGACATACGGGCGCAGTGCCTTTCACTCAACTAAATGCGGCTCAGAATGTTTTTATAAGTCCTTTATCCCGCAATGGTATGTAAGAACAGCAATATTTTTTTTGGGTTAACGGGCTACATGATGGAGATCCTGAAAGAGGCAACTCCCGTTTAATAGCATAGGAAGGAATTGAAAAGGGGGATGCGGATGGTAGAGCAAGGTAGCCAAGGGTTGACTAGGGCCCCCAGGCTATAGTTTAAGGGTCCTACCCGGTATTTCACCTAAAGAGATGCAGGAAAACCCAAGAAAACCTGCATTACGTAGGTCGGGCATTGGATACTATTCTCACGCCCTTCCGAATGACGGGAGATGAGTTTGCTGTGGGGTCGCAGCATTCCCTTCTCCGCGTCTCCACCAGTTTTAAGAGGCAGTTGACCGACTAATCCAATGGGATCAGCGCACAACTCATGCCTGGAGAAAACCATATAGGCTGAAAACCAAAAAGATCTGGAAAACCTGTCGACGATGGTGGATAAACAGGGTAATGTGACCAATGACTGGAAGTCGTCGGCTCAATAACTAATGCGTAGACTGTTGCCAGATGATATCTCGCTCGCAGAAATCGAATCCCAACAAGAACTACTAAGATCGAGGAGTGAAGAAACACTGAAGTAGTGTTACCATTTACGGAGGTAGACGTAACAGTGGTGATTAATGAACTTAAGTATAGAAAAGCTCCGGGTCCAGATGAAGATAGTTAATGACATGATTCTGGCACTGTTTGGCAAGCTGGAGCCTTTTGTATGAATGTATGTTTTTATTAAACTACAATGGGACATACGTCGGGTGGCAGTTACAACAGTGGGAAAAAATACATTAAGTACTAAAAACTACTGACTATACATAACTTATACTCTAACAATTCCTATTTCTATTATTTCACTAAATAGAGCAAATTCAATTCCCTCAAGATTAAAAAAAGCGAAAATTAATACTTTACGATTTGTCTGTCTTTTAATCTTCTCCCGAAATGTCCTAATACTATGAGGTTTTACCTGGAACGGCGCTGCAGGTAACTTATTCCAATCTTCTACGGTTCTTTTTAAAAACGAATATTGAGCTATGTCTGTTTTCTGCGGTCTTGTTTTAAATTGATAATCCCCCTACCTATATACGTTGGCTTCTTTAATTTCTCGCGTATTTCTCCCCTCGCTTCACCACCAACGTAAGATTTGAAAAGGGCACAAAGTCTCTCATTTTTCTTCCTCCTTTCTAACGATTCCCAACCAAAAGCATTCACTTTTTCGCGCCCTCGTCCTGCCTGGTCCCCGTACTACAAATTTGCTGCTTTTCTCTGGACTTTCTCCAACGCATCCAAGTGGGTTTTCCCAGCATGCGCCATACTCTATAGACCTAGCATTTCCTTTGATTTTCCGGTCCCTTTCTTTAATGTTCTGTTAACAAAGTGAAGAGATCTCCACGCTTTTCGTGTTATGTGATTTACATGATCCCCCCACCCCATATTTGAACTCAAATAAATTCCTAAATACTTGCATTTGTTTTCCTGCGGTACCTCTTCTCCACAATTCAATCGTCAGCAAAAAGTCTTAAGTTAGATTTTGTGTTCAGCGGCAAGTCATTAATAAATATTAGAAACAGTAAGGGACCAATTGCGGAGCCCTGGGGTACACCTGACGTAGCATGATCCAATTCCGACAATTTCACATGAGAACGCCTTCCTAAACCCATGCTGACCATTGTAGAACCAATGTTATATTCAAGTTCATTTCGAATGTAAGTCGATATTACTTGCTCAAATACCTTAGATATTACCGAGGTGAGACTAACTGGTCTGTAGTTGCATGCTTCCGTTTTATTTTCCCCTTTAAAAATTGGCACTACTATTGAAGTTTTCCAATCATCCGGAAGGGATGAGTTATTTAAAGAAACGTTAAATAATCTAATTAAGTAAGGAATGACAGGTTTGCCACCCAATTTTATTATTTCTGCGCGAATATCGTCTGGACCGCAAGATTTACGAAATTTCAGTTTCATTATTCGTTTTCTTAACACGAGTTTCGATTCGAAAAATGCTGTCGCTAGGATTTTGACTGTTCACCTTATAGACAGTACCGCACTTGTTAAAAATAGATAGAAAGTACGTGTTTAAAAGATCTACTTTGTCCTTCTTTGCTGTAGCCTGTCCTTTAAAATTTAAAGGAGGAACCTCTCTAGTATTCCGCTTTCGCCTTCGAACATAATTAAAATTTGTCCCAATTATTTTCTCCTTTAATAAGAATACTTTGTAGGAAAACTTCTTGCGCTCTCTTTATTTTTCAGTCTCTAGGATTTTGGCCAAATTTAGAAAATATTCCCGAGAATTAGCATTCGCTCTCCTATTATTATACGCCTTCCGAACACGCGTTTTCAACCTTACGATATTTCGCGTATAATACTCTGGTTCAGAATATCTAGTAATTTTCCTTCTAGGAACAAATTTGTTCCTTGCTAAATTCATTATACGTTTAAAGTTGTGCCATACCATCTGAATACTGTTCCCATATTTCACAAAGTCTACTATATTTTCCCTCAGAAACATCTGCAGCCCATTCGTGTCCGTTTCCTTAAATTTCCACTTTACAGCGTCCTCCCGAAACGGTTCCCTACCTACTCCTGAATGTCCAGAATGACACCCGTGATCCCAAATACCAGGAAATACCTCGCAAGACAAAACGGAGTCAGTTGGTCGAACGATGAAAACGTCTAGTATGTTTCCATCTCGTGTTGGTGTTTGAGCTACCTGTGATAACGCATTTTCCCATACTAATTTGTTAACTATGCATTGTTTTAGTGAATTACGAATCTCTCCCGCTTAATTTACAGTTGGAAGATTTAAGTCCCCTGCCACGATTATTCGAGTACCACCAGAACAGAACTGAGTTACTTCCACCAGTTTTCGTAGGACTGAATATTTTGTGTCTTCTGGTGGTCTGTAACAACCTATTAAATGTATGGGTTTATTACCGCCTTTAATTTGTACTGATAACATTTCATATTCCCAATCGGTTCATGAAAGTTCGCTCATTATTTCGTTTTTTTTTGTACAAATCATGACTCCCCCGCCCCTGCCTTGCCTATCTCTTCTAAATACTCGGTAATCGATTGTGGTAATTTCCGAATCATTCACATTTTCATCTAACCAGGTTTCAGTTGCAATTAATACATCAGGATCGTAAATCTCTACCAAATTCCAGAATTCTAGCCCTTTATTTAAGATACTGTGATAGTTTACTTGCAGCAGCATTAAACGGTTAGACTTCACCTGTAGTTTTAATTGCGTATCGCTTTCCGCATCGCCTCTGTATACTTTGCACCAGCTGAGGACGTCGACGCACAGCTGTTTGGGTTTGGGTTCGCCTCTGCCTTCGTCATCGAGGCGCCACAGTCTCCCGCCCCCAGTGCCGCTGCACGCCATCCCTTCCAGTGTTCCGTTCGCCGATCCACGAATTAGGACCCACGTGATAGACACCAAGTTTTGTCTCGATGCACTCGAATGATTCGTTAAGCCTTCCTACTTTACGCCAGTTTATATCTCGCCGTCTGACTACTCCACTTAAAAAACATGTCACTAGAACGAAATTTCCGCTTCACAGTCATTACGAGGTCTTACATTTCACCCAATATGTGTTCCACATTTCCTCGCTTGATATCGTTTGTTACAATATGAACAGATCACTAAATAGTATCACACATTGAATATAGTATTTTGAAACGTAAGACAAAATCATAAGTAAGAAGAGCAAAAAATTAATACTGGGATAATATATGCTCGAATATAGACCATTCGATTGGATACGCTAGATCTACAAAAGCTTGGGGAGTATTAAAAAAATTAATATTCAGCTAATAAGATCATCAGAATGGATACAACATTATACAGATCTACTTCAGGAAAATAGAAATGAGTTTAAATTTCAAGAGATGAATGTAGAATATATGACCGACACTCCAGAAATAACAGAAGAAGATGGGAAAAAAAGCTCTGAAAGAGACAGAAAATGGGAGAGCACAAGAGTCAGAAAATATCCAAACAGAACTCCTGAAATATGGAGGGGGACTGTTAGTAACCTTTTTAACGAATATTTTTAATAAAATTGAAACTGGAGACGATATTACAGATGATTGGAATATATCATATATCACCCCTATTTATTAAAAAAAGTGATAAATAAATAATTTCTAACTATAGAGGTATAAGTGTTTTAGCTTCTAAAGCGAAAATTTTTAGTAAATTTATAAATTTTAAAATTAAAGAGACAATAAGCCAAATAAGAGAGGAACAAAGTGATTTCCGGAGTGGAAGATGGTGCATTGATAATACATTCTGTATTACACAACTACAAGAGAAGATGGTAACTAACATCAAGAAATACATATGACTTTTATTGATTTAGAGAAGGCTTATGATAGTATCCCTCGACATTTATTATGGTCGCCAATGAGAAATATGAATATCCACGATAAATGGATTAGTATTGTTAGGAGAACCTATAATAATAGAAAAGCCAAAGTTAAAATACAGAATAAACTAACAGAAGAATTTAGTGTGGATAAAGGCCCCAAGAAGGGATGCAGTTTTTCACCGACACGTTTTAATATTTATTTGGATCAGGCACTTAAATTATGGTATTAAAAATGCTCTGGAATGGGCATTCATTGTTGTTCGCCGACGATCAAATAATATTTGCAGGAGATAGAGGACATGACATACCTGATAAATAAGCTCATGGAAGAATATAAAAATGGGGACTGAACATAAATTTGCAGAAGACAGAATACATGTGTCTAGGAAAAGGCAGGGAAGACATAACACTCGAAACAGGAAAAATAAAAAATGTGAATTTTTTAAATACTTGGGATCAATAATTACAAATGTAGGAATGTGTAAGAAAGATAAACAAACTAAAATTGCAATGGCAAAGAATGCTACCAAGACTCTGCATGGAATAATTTGGAACAAATATTTAACAAAGGAAACAAAAGTCAAAATCTATAAGGGCATAATACAGAACATTCTATGTTATGGAAGTGAAAAGTGGCCCCTGACAGAATTACAAAAAAAAAGTTATAACAGTATAATTTGATTATCTGAGGAGAGGTCTTCAAAAAACAAGACAGGATAAAATTAGAAATGAGCTCTTTGGAAAGAAATGAACGTAACTACGTCCGTTGTAAAAAGGATTGAAATTGAAACCCTTAAATGGTTTGGTCATATAGATTTAGATTTATTGTTGTTTCCATTAATCCTCGATTGAGGATACATTAAAAATTAAAAATGAACAAAATAAAGTAAATAATTAAAGACAAATAAACTTAAAATAAATTAGTAAAAGAAAGTGTATATAGACAAAAGTCAATATAAACACAACACGGACACACACTGGGAAACATAAACAAGCACACACTGAGGAACACGCAATGGAGTTTTAACTACTTGGAGCTCTGCGACCAGGAAACTGTCCTTCCGTCGTAGCTCCAGGCAATACATGAAACAAACAAACAAAAGAGCAGAAAAAACTGAATAAAAATTTTAAGATATGTGATGTGCTATTTTATAAGGCAGCTCAATCAACACTTTTTGCAGGAACCTTGATTTAAATACTAGAAGGACGATTAAGAAAATCCTGTACCGAGTAAAACGCGCCATTTGAAAGAATAGTTTTACTCTGCTTCAAGAAGCTTTTGTAGGTACTATTTTTAACCTCTGGCGGAAGGCTGTTGTATAAAATTATCCCGGTATTGTGAATAATTTTCTGGTGTAGAGCAAGGCGATGCTTGTCCGACCTTAGAGCTGAACGATTTCTAGTCGCGTATTCATGAAACTCGCCATTTGTTTGAAACAAATTAGTGTTTCGCTTTACAAACTTTAATATTTCATAAATATATGCGCTTGGTAAAGTAAGTATTTGCAAACTTTTGAAGAAAGGTTTGCAACTCGATCTAGAATTCGTGCTAGAAAGTATTCTAATTGCACGCTTTTGCAACTTAAATATTTCATTACTCCTGGAGCAGTTTCCCCAATTAGAGATGCCATAGCTCATAATTGAATGAAAATACGCGAAATAAACCATTTTGACGTACTTTGTGTCAACGTGTTGCATTAGTGTTCTCAGAGAATAACAAGCTGAACTTAGTTTTCCGGCAAGCAGATCTATATGGTCATTCCACTTTAATTTATCGTCAATCCGAAGGCCGAGGAAAGGTGCATTAGCTGAGAACTTGTCTACTGGTCTATTACTAGCATCAGCACTAAACTGAACTAACTTAGTCTTATCTAGGTTGAGGGATAATTTATTCACGTTAAACCAAATATTTAGACCATTCAGAGCGTTGTCTACTTTCTTAATCAGATTATCTAAGTTTTTATCTGCAATAATTATATTTGTATCATCCGCGTAGAGAATCGATTTTAGAGGATTTACGTATCCTGGAAGATCGTTTATGTACAGAATAAAAAGTAAAGGCCCAAGAATTGATCCTTGAGGAACTCCACATGTAATAAATTCCCAATCGGATAAGTGAAATTGGCCGTCTTTGGTTTCAATTACTACTTGCTGTTTGCGGTTTGTAAGATACGATCTTAGTAAAAGTGACGTATTTCCCCGAATTCCATAATATTCCATCTTTTTTATTAATATTTGGTGATCTACGGTGTCGAAAGCCTTAGAGAGGTCAGCAAAAATGCCAGCTACCTTCAGTCCTTCATCCAATGAATTCTGGATATTTTGAATGAAGTCGTACATTGCGCTATCTGTGGACTTTCCTTTAAGGAAGCCATGCTGCGCTGTTGATAAAATCTTATATTTATTCAGGAAATTAAGTAATCTAATATGAATTATTTTTTCAAATATTTTAGAGAAAATAGGAAGGAGAGAAATGGGCCTGTAATTGGATATATCAGATGGCGATCCTTTCCTAAACAGGGGAATTACTTTGGCTATTTTTAACGCATCGGGGAAAATTCCAGCGGAAAGACATTTGTTAAATATTACTTTAAGTGGTAAAGCGATAGAAACAGCACATTCTTTAACCATTATACTAGTTATACCATATATATCTGCTGCTGAGGAACACTTCAAATTTCTAATTACTGAAATTATTTCAGCTTTATTTATTGGTTGCATAAATATAGTATTCGTAATTTCCGTAGCGGAATTTTGTAACAGATTTAAGAAATCATTATCATGACATACAGAATTATCTTTAGCCAGAAAGTTAGCAACATTAACGAAATAAGAGTTGAATTTGCATGCCGCGTCTCTTCCACAAAAAGTTTCACTTCGATCTACAAGCGCAATTTCTTTATGGTTACTGGTACCTTTTCCAGTCACATTTTTAATTACATTCCAGGTAGCTTTGACTTTATTATCTGCATTCGCTATATATCTGGAAGTATTGAGTTTTTTCGCGGCCACGAGCACTCTCTTGTATATACGTCTGTAAGTTTGAATGTAATTTATTAAACTAGGAGATGCAGAAGTATGTTTAAGTTTGTTCAAGTAACAGAGTTTATTCCGTGATATTCGGATACCGTTCGTAATCCAACTTACTGACTTAACGTGATTTGATCTATTTAATTTAATGGGGACTACTTCATCAATAATCGATACAAAAACATTTAGAAAGTTTTCAAAAATCGTATTTAAGTTATGAGTTCTGCTATTATCTAGGAAATGAAGCCAATCAATTGCATACAATTTATCTGAAATTAATCGATATTTTCCTGGGCAGAGTTTTCTTGTTCGCAACCATCGGTTCGGATTTATAATTTTAATTAAATCTTCTTTAATGTACATAAATTGTGCTTTATGGTCCGAAATTCCAGTTTCAATTACGTTCACCCTGTAAGAATCATTGTCTAAGTTACTCACAAGGTAATCAATACAATTTCCTTGTCGAGTTGGAATTTGAGAAGTTAAGGAAATACCTAACGAAAATAAGTTTTCTAGCTGGCGTTTCTTCCGGGTATTAACAAGGAAGTTAATGTTGAAATCTCCGGCAACTATAATTTGTTTGTTTTCCGCATTAACTCTACTTAAAACTGTTTCTAAAAGACTGAAAAACGATTCCGATTCATAATCAGGTTGTCTATAAATACATAAAATCACTATGTTTCTATTAGATTTCTCGGATATCAGTTCCACCGCGCTACATTCAAATTTACACTCCAGACTCAAGGCACGAATGTCAGGTCTATCTTTACAGTGATTAGCAAACTTCTTACTGACGTAGATACAAGAGCCACCATTCTTCATTATGCATCGACTATAATTCGAAATTCTTACGTATCCTTCGACAGTTGAGCTAATTGCTTCAGTTACATTTTGCCAGTGTTCGGTTAACGCGAGAACATCTACTTTTACTTCCTGAAGGGACAACATAGCTTCTAGCTCTAGATTTTTATTTCTGAGACTTTGAATATTTTGGTGACAAATAGTTAATTTAACTGGTTTTAACAAATTATTGGCTACATTTGATACGCTGACCGGAACTTTACGTACAGGAGAATTACTGCAGAAGCGTTGAAAGGCTGCAGAGCTAAACGCAAGACATTTGATTACAGACATTCTTTGCAAACGCGCGCTTACCAGCGTAATTCATGTGTAAACCATGCCTGGTATAGTCAGAACGTATTAAATTTTGAAAAAGATCTACAATACTCACATTTGGAAAACTCTTGAAATCGATGTCCATAAGGCGCCTGTTTTCGATGTCGGTTTTCCTACTTGCTGCGGCGTCGTCGAATCTGGCAGGAACCGGGCTGACAATAATTTTCTTGGCCTTCATTTTCGGGAGCACTTTCAGGAGCTGTCTCCAGTCCACGAAACCTTGCTGGCTGACGTCGTTTGTGCCCCCAACAATAACTACGGCGTCAGCTTCTTTAGTTACATCGGGTGCATCCCTAATTACTTCCGCTAATGGAGCCCCAGGTTTAACTATACCACATACATCATAGTTCTCACCAATTTGTTCTTTTACTAGAGCACTGCATCCGCGGCCGTGACTAGACATGAGAAGAACAATTTTCTTCTTATCTGGTGGGCTCGAAGTTGATGTATATACTTCTTGGCGGCGAACAATTTTTCTCTTAATCGGCGTGGCGGTAGCATTTCCTTGGACGGGCACTTCTTCTATGGCAGGAGATCGAAGAGATTTAATAATTCCTTCGAGTTCCTTTACTCTCACCTCAAGGGATTTACAACGATCACACTCATTATTACGCTGCTGGCTCTCTTCATAGCGCTTCATGAGTGTGTTCTTCTTGCCAGCCGTAGACAGTCCCAGTTTACGAAGCCTCTGCTTCAGCATCGCCACGGTCAAGGCGGATCCGGACATAATTGCAAAATCTCTAGCTGCTACGACTATAAGGAAAAAACACGTCCGCTCCCTACGGC
>CM067380.1:74850007-74886978 GCA_034510155.1 Eucriotettix oculatus
CAATGGTCACCTCCTGGAAAAAATAAACGGGACAGACCCAGATTAAAGTGGAAAAGCCACGTGAAAACCATAATGGAAGATAGGAATTTGGAAGAGGGAGATTAGAACGACAGGCAGAAATGGAAATCGAAGGCGACAAACCTGTAAAGGGGGAAAAGCCGAAGAAGATCTTCTTCCATATCTTGTTTGGCTACTTTCTTCTCTAACTGTCTTGTACGAATACCAGGGAAACATCGCATACTCACGTCAACATTTTTATTTCCGGCATGTCTGACAAAATAGTGGCCTATATCAATGTCGAAGTGGTCTTCGGCTGAGTTATCGTTTCCGTGGAACAACCATTGTCACGATTTCTCTTCACGAGATCCCTATTTTTATCCTACAATTTCTTTATTTTCACCTCCGCGTCATCTAGCTTTAACTGAAGATCTCCGATTTTTTGCAGTAACTTTTCAATTTTGTCATTTTTCCTCAAGTCCGTTGCTCCTACACTTTTTACTTTTCCATCCATCGTCCAGCGGTTGGTCTCGCTTCATTTTTTGGCTGCTAAAGTGGTACCAACACCCACAATAACCGCATAACAATCCACTTAACAGATTCTTCTTGCAAGATTCGCACATTTTCTTTGTGAACAAACTTGCTTGTGTCGTCTGGGCCAGGATTCAGTTCTACCCAGTCGGTTATTAATAAGACACACATAACTAAGCTCATAAACGCGCTAAAATCACCATAATTTGAATCCAACTTCTGCGCGTGACGACATCTCCATCTCACAGCCCAACAACCAACCCTTGCCCGGTACATTTCAAGGTCGCACCCCATCGCTTCCTTGTTTCTGCCACCCGAGTAGGGACGTCTACCTAGCCCGCAGTCACAGCACAATCCAATCTGTCTGGTACAGGGAGGTTTCCTACGTGCTCGAAACATTCGCGATTAGTAATTCTACTTAAAAATAAGGATGCTTAAAAAATACACTTGGAAAGTTAGACGAAAAATTAATGTGTAATAGGTTACAAGAAAGGGGCACCAATGATTTACAATATGCTTTCCGCCAGGATACATCAACACAAGACGCCATAAATCGAGTCGTGCAATGTTGTATCGGACTCTGGTAAAAAATACATAACAGGAATTGGTGTGTCTTCGACAACCTATGGTGGCCCTCTCTACTATTTAGACTGAAAATTTGAGCTATTCGGGAGCACTGTTTAGAATGCTCTTGGACTATTATTGAAGGGACAGGAAGTTAACGCTGCGTTGTCCCTTCGAAGAAATTCCCAAAATAACTCCAAAGGGCTGCCCCCAGGGATCGGTCTGTGGACTTGTCTTCTGGGACGTATGCATGGAAGAACTTCTTGAACTATTAAAGAGAGTAGGGAAAGTTAGAGACATATTAATCGCAGTGTAGAGATTAAGAGGAGAATCAGAGTCTCTATGAATCTAGCAAATAACTGGTGTGATGAAAACAAGTCGACAATCTCCCTGGATAAAACATGCTATATGTTCCTAAAAGGCAATCTAGATCACAATGCAGTGGCGCGTCTAAACAGACACAACATTAAGCGGGTAAAAAGCATGAAATATCTGGGAATTTGGCTAGACGGAGAGAGCGCATCTTGGACCACATATTATTAATAAACAACAAGAGCATTAAATTTATGAATAAAATAACAAGTTTAGCCTTAAATAGATTAAAAATTCCGCTAAGGATATTTAAATTCTATTATGGTTGCAGTAGCTTCTTATGGACCAAGCGTGTGGGCACACATTAAAACTTGTCAAGCCTTTCCAAAAAATCCTTCAAATCCAGAGGAAAACTCTCGTAAGGATCTCAGGAGCATTTCGGACAACATCAACAGAAGCCCACGCGGTACCGATAGGGGTAGTCCCATTGGACCTGGAAATAACGGGGCGAGGTGCGACATATCGGCTGAAGAAAGAAAGTTGAAGAAATTGTTGGAAAACAAGTTGGTAGTTAAGAGGAAATTGAGGAAAGAGTTCTCGATTTATGGCAACCACGAATGGAAGAAGAACATACAAATTCTTACCAAGACTTAGAGAAAGGCTTTGGATGGTCCATATATAGCCAATGAAGGGGAATGGCCCGTATGGATAATACCTGGAAGGAGTAAATAGGGAAAGCAACAGTCGGTGTGACTGCGGTAATGAGGGATCTCCGGAGCACGTGGTCCTTAAATGTGCTCTTTACGACCTGGACAGAGCTAAAAGAACAATTTTAAGGAATGTTTCAATCTAAGAAATAGATCCTCAGAATGTGGCAATATTGTAGGATCTTGCAAATGAAATATCGGAAATAGTGAAGGAAAAATTTAGAAAGAAATAGGAATAGAGGAACATATAGGATATTCAGGTAAGCTCGTACAGTGTCATAGAAACTAAGTCCTCCAATGGGCTACGCAAGCTGGACGTGCTATAAAATTTGGGCTCCTAAAAAAAGAATTAACATCCTGGGAACGGTATAAATCTGGGTCCGGATGTATAAAATACCTTAAAAGGCAAACCCACGGTTTAACAATAACAAAACATGGTGTTCCTGTAAACTTCCCATAAAGTGCAATGAAGGTAAAGTCAGATGTAAGAAGGACTAACAAATATAGCATCCTGCTACTACCGAACAATGGCGGGATCCGTTATGCTTGGGGTTTCCGGAGCTCCGGAGTGGGAAGAATTGACAAGAAAAAGTGGAGGAGCGTGTAGCAAGGTATAGGATTCAATAAAATCGTATGCCTCCTGCCTTTTAAAAGAGAGAGCAGGAGACAGGAAGGCGAGAAGGAGCTTCCTCGCGCTTCTCGACGTACAAACTAACAGCCACGAACCTACTCGAACAGCGTCTGATAGATAGTTGCTGTTTGACGAAATTGTAATAATAAAAAAAATATAAAGTAACACGACGCTGAAAATGGAATACCATGATAGGGAGCAATTTAGTCCAGTTGCAAAGGTTCGCTAGACTAGATGACCAAACTGTCATGGGTCTCAGTTAATAATCGAACTAGTAGGTTTTATAAAAACACTTTTATTCACCTCGATACGCTCGCACCGAATGCACACCGTAAACTGCCCTCGCTCACAAACACAACACATCAGCTACAATGCAAAGTTATTGTGGGTAAAGACATTTTTACTAACACATTCGTTAATGTCATTGAAATTATAATAAAACTAAAGTTCCAAACAAAATAATAACAAATAATGTGGCAATATCACATTTTGATATTTTGTATCATCTATACCAGTGATGGGCAAACTTTTTAAAGAGGGGGCCAATGGCAAGAAAAAAAATTTAGGCGGGCCAACATAATTTTTTTTATAAAAAGAACAATGATACATTTTACAAAGTGCTTATATTTTTTGATACTAAACCGTATTCATGACTGAACGATTATGAAGGAGAATGTTATGAATGAAACTGTGACTGCATTTCTAAAAGTTTTTCATAATTTGGTTTGAACTGGGATGCACCTATTCTTAGAAGAGAAGTTAAATTCTCATCTGCCAGTCTGTCTCTATCAAAGTTTCCTTGTAGAAAACATCTGTTATCATATACATGATGAGGCAGTGACTTTCTGGATATGAGGTATAAGATTTTGGAAAGTGGATTTCGGTAAAGACTTGTAGGACTCTAATTTTGAAACATTAAGAAACAGCTGTTTGAGTTGAGTGTTACATTGTAATTCAATCATTTCAAGTTTCACAGTTCACAGTAAAATCTATACTGAATTTTTAAAGTCTTTTTCAATGCCACTAAAGTCACCATGGTGTCTCCTCAGACTATCTTCGTAACTAAGCTTTTCATTCATCACCGGGGCTATTGAACTCAACCTCGAAAAGTGATACAAGGCATTATTAGCAAGATAATTCGCGAATAGAACAAGTTGTAGTTTAAATTCTTTGAGATGGCCCCATCTATAATCGATAAATTAATCTTTGCCTGCATCTTTGTGGCAGAAAAGAACCGTAAGAACTGTAGTGTCCGAATGTCATGCAGTATCTTCCAGGATTTTCTACTCTACAGCCCCAGGGCTGTTTCTCAAGGAAGAACGTCACTATTTCGTCGTTCATCTGCCAAACTCGTTTGAAGACGCTAAGCCACCTAAAGGGGCTTGTAAACGAGCAACTTTTTACGGAAATATGTGGTCGGCAATCATGGCCAAGCAATATTGCCCAAAATCCAGCAACATTTCCGGCAATATAAACATATTGCCCGGCAATATATCAGTATTGCTGAGCAATATTGCCCGTATTGCACCCACTTGCCGGGGTGTTGCCGGTGAGTTCGGTCCGGTATCGAAAATATGCAACATTGCCCAGCAATACTAGTCACCAGAGGTCTCTGTGGGCCAATCAGCTGAGTTAATAATTATATAAGATGTGGTTAGCGTCGTGTTTCGTATAAATATTATTCATTATTCCAATCATGGATTCGCTAAACGAAAAAATTATTGCATTTATCGATGCAGTTCACACAAATTCATCAATTTGAGACGTGGGTCATTAGAGAATACTAAGTAAAAAAATAGATGTTTGGTAAACAATAGCCAACAAATTTTACAACTTGTGAAACCTATATATTGGTCATTTATTGAAAAGTAACAAAAAATAATTACAAAGTAATTTCTAATTTTTAAAATAATTTTTCAGCAAATAAAGAGGTCTAGCCTGTAATTAAATAAATTCAATTAATCCTTCCTTTAAAACTACGCATACTTCAATCGAACAGTCGGACACTGAATAAATACGTCAAAGATGTACAGGGCAGTCCCGTCAAAATAATTTTTGGATAATTGCCAATCTCGTATAGATCGGTGTTGTATTCCCCATCACCGTATCCTTTTCCCCTACAATGACCTCTATTTTTGAAGGAAATATTCAGTCTCCCTTTGACATAGAAGGCGACGTTTTTGAATAGATAATCAAGAATCAGTTCGTTGCTTCAATTGTGAATTGTTCATTTAAAAAAGGTCTAAACCACTAACGATGCGTTAATAAGAACTTTATTTTCGGCCATATTGCTGTACTACGTGTAAGCGGGAAATGTTCCGGTTACAATGTGGCCGCAATATTGCCGGGATATACATTGCAACACGTTGCCTGTCCATAGCTAGGGCAACACATTGCCGACAATAATGCCGGGCCATAATTTTCAGTAATATTGCCGGCAATGTGGAATTTTTGTTGCTTGTTTACGAGCCCCTTTACTTTCGAGTAGTACAATATATCAGAGTATTCAGACTGCAAGGATTCTAGAAACTACCGAAATTGTCTGTCAGATCGAATATTATTAATCAGTTTCACAATAATATCAAACACGTTTCATATCCAAAGCCGATTTACGCAAGTCGTCTGGATGGATGAAGCAAATCCGGTTTTTTCCCCGTGATATTTTTCGCTCTATCTGTTGTTAGATTGCATATGCAAGTTATAGGTATTTTCAAAGTTGAAATTCCTTTCATAAATTAATTGTTGTTTCAACGGTCTCGTGCATGCTAATGCTAGTTCCTCTGTAATAGAGAAGTTTTCATCAACAACTCTTACAAATAATAGCAACTGTGCAAGTATCATTTATATCACAGCTTTCATCCATGGTAATTGAGCAGAATTTAAATTGGTCAATCTTTGATTCTAACTGTGAAAATGTATTTTTTATCTATTGCTGTTTTCCGAGATAAGCTTATAGTTTCAAATCTTTTATTTCGCAATGATATAAAATATCGCAAACTTTGAGCATGCAGTGTTTAACAAACTTTTCATCAGACAGAGCTTTGTTACTTTTAGCAATATTGTATGCTACAAAATAACTTGCATGTGTAGCTAGCTGCTTGCTCAAAACTATTGCCTTTCACAAAATATACTATGCGGGCCGTAGTTTGCCCATCACTGATCTATACCAACAAATACAATTTACAATAAATAAGTATATGAATTTAAAAAATTGTAACATAGCACCCGTATTTAATTCCTTGTAATAATATGTTTGTAGTAGACATGAGGAAGTCTCAAAATGGTGACGAACGTCGCTTTTGAATAAATTGTCATAAACTTAAATGCTGACTTTTTGGCCGTCTTTTTATTTATTGTAAGTTTTAAAGTGAGAAAACTTTGTTTTTATATAGAAAATTGAACTACCTGCCTGGACGTTTGTCTCGAATAAGCTCCAAAACGACTCAACGAATTTTAATGAAAATTTGAACGATTAAAATAGGAATTATAGCTTAAATTATCGTAAGCTTAATTTTGGCAGCATCAGAGACGGCGAGCATTCTCACTCCATTTATTGTTGCAACTGGAGTTTTGTTGGAGGTCACGGCAATTGTTAGGTCAGATACAGGACTGTCAACATATGTTCCTTTTTAGTTTTAGCTGCACACAAATTTAAAATCACTAATAAATTAATGGTTTTTATTATAGACTGTAACACGTAACCTAAATATCCGTCCTTAAAGAATTCCCGGGCATCCAAGTTCCGCGCGAACGAGGTCATAGCTAGTCTGTAATAATTGTAATATCTTATACAATTAATATGACGAAAGATACCGTAAGCTATCCATAGTTTATAAAGAAGAATGTATAATGTGACTGCATAAATCATTACCTTTAATAATACATAAACTTTATATGTAAACGACGTTTAGAAATTGTTCTATTTTGTTAGTTTCTATAATTGTAGAAGACAAACAGGAAGACGTGGAACTATTTTCGTGATCAGTTTTTCTCACTCGACGAAGACAGAAAGGTTCAATAATACTGGCGCTGATTTCCAGGTTTCTACATGTGCATCCTAACCTTTAACAAATGCTGTGGCTGGTAGAAACAAGAAGCGAGCGTTGTACGTGGCCTAGAACACTACGCTTCCCAGCTGTATTACGAGTAGTAAGGTGAAATTCTTACAAAACATCAATATTTCCACAATTACGACATTCATCCCTAATATGACAATCTTGTGTTCATTATACTTGTTGTGATAACCCAAGAGTTTTGTAACGTAAATATTTTATAAGTAATTTTGAATATAACTATCAATAACCTATTTACAGAAACGTTCAGGTTTACCAATAATTACAGACTTGTTATGTGTGATAATAAGACATATTTTGTGAGTGATATTGTTGAGTATAATTTGGTTGTACCGTTTTGCCTGGTGTTAATTTTAGGTAAATGTTCATTACTTTTTGTCTTTGATGCGGGAGATATCCCTGACCGTGATCATATCTGTAAGTAAAGCGCTTTGACTCAGATCAGCTGATACACCTGTGCCCTCTGCACATGCGCATAGACAATTACTTGAACAGCTAACTTGCTTAACTTTTACTACTTTCATTGAAGAGCTCTCGGGATTCCAGTCGGGTGATGTCGTTAGTAGTCCACAACGTTTCTACCTGAAGAAGATGGCGGTGTCAGCCATAGAAACGTTGTTGACTACAAACGACATCACCCGACTGGAATCCCGAGAACTCTTCATCCAGCATCTTCGTCGGGAAAATCTACGTTCTCTAATATACTACTTTGTTTGAGTAGTGATGTTAATGTTTTAGGTTATACCCGTGAATATATGCGTACAAAACCAGCTGATTTCACGATTATTTTTGTTGTTAATTAGTATCCTAGTCAATATAACCTAACTCGGTGGCGCCCAACAGGTAGAAATTCAAATAATAATAGGTGATTCTAAGTCATTAACCAAATATCATTAATTCTTCCTTTTTTTTCTTTTGTGTTGTTAAATTTGTTTGTAAATTAAGTGAATTACTTCGTCAACATTAATTTTTGCATAAAATTAAATTGTTTCTTTACATTTGTTTTCATGTTTTGCGATTTTATGAAGTCAACTACATTCATTCAAAAATAAACTGTTAATTATAGCATTTGTATAATTGTGTAGTCAATATATTATCTAAATAATTATAAAATTAAGATTACATGTTATTTTCTTTGTGTCGTTTTCCTACACATTCCCCATTCTCGCTCCGTTTCATTAGTGCCTTCCGAATGTCCGGTGTATCTTGCAAGTAGAATCCACACCCAAAGTTCAGAGCTCTACCACGTTATAATATCAATTATCCTGAAGTCTTAATCCCATTTTTCGCTACCACGAACACAAACATCCATACCAATGTTGACCGCTGTAATTCTCATTACAATAGATTCTAAATTTGTAAGGATGACCATGACTTGATGGGTGGATGACAGACCCAACCCAATACATTACTATTGTTCCACGTTCAGGACGGATGAAATGAACAATCACAAAAATTTGCGAAGTCGATAAAATAGCTGTTTAATTTTCAGGTGCCAATGAAGGACAATGCTTGTAACTTTCGGAGAAAATACGTTTCTTCTCACTTTGAAGATGACACAGTCATTTGTTTTAACAGAAGGCAAGAAAATACATTTTCAAGTTTCCAGTTCCTTACAAACGGGGTTTCCATTTGGGGACAACTCATCGGAGAGGGAGAGTTGCAGATAGATAGTTGGCAGAAAAATTCAGAGGCCAGCCTGCTGACAACATCAAGGATGGAATACTCAATGGCAGCTTTGTCTTTACACTTTTTCAATTTACTTACAGAATGTAGTAACTGACTGGGAAGTGTAATTGCTCAAGACAGTTATCACATCTCGCTTTTCTTTCGTTCGGTTTCCATCCAAAACCTAAAGATTGTTTCGGAATCATTCTGCATATATTTATCACATCTATGAGTTTTTTATGTTTCCAAATCGGTAATGGTAAATTTAATAGGATTTAATTGGCGAGAAACATGTTTTACAGGGGAAGGAATGAAGAAGAAATGTACTATATTTTAATATTTTATATTTTTATGAAGGTTAATTTTTTATTAGCCTATTTATTGAAGGTCTGATGCGCTACAAGCTCATTGCCGGCCGTATAATCTATATATATATATATATATATATATATATATATATATATATATAAATAAATGAATCCCTATTTCCCATGGTCACGCCATAATTTTAAAACGACTTTTTTCTTATAAGTTTTATAATACTTTGTACAAATTTTTTGGGGGGTTAACAGGCTACATGAGGGTGATCCTGAAACAGGCAACTCCACTTTAATAGCATAGGAAGGGAATTCGGAAAGAAAAATTAAGAAAATTTCAGAAAACTTTACTACGAGAAGGCTACATTTTTTCCGTGCGTTTGAATTTCCAAAGTGCATGTGGGTTGCTTATCTCCCCCGCCTGTACCACCTTCCATTTCCCCCTCCATATTGCCCGCTCTATATAGATTTTTAGCAAGTTTTGATAAACTAACACGTGGTATACATCAGTCGGGGTAAGACTCGGCTACTACCCTTAGAGGCCGAGGTGAAAGGGGTAGAAAATTTTAAATAAGCGAAAAAGCAAACAATTTTATCATATAAATACATTCTTGGATCAATAGCAGTATACTTTCAATCCTATACGTCATCAAAGGGGAGTTTTCTTAGGGGTGAAAGTGGATTGGCATCACATAAACATAACCAGAAAACAATCGAGATTGGGCTTTAAACAGCTGTAATGTGATCCACCGAGATTAATACTTTCATAAAAAATGCAATTTAAGTTACAGATTATCTCCTAATAGGGGTTGGAAGGGCGTAAAACAGACTTCCGCATACTATATATACTAACGGATGGAACAATTTCGACCAAATTTTGAACAGGTTGTTCTTAGCGAACCGAACTCAACACAAATGGGGGTAATACACAGCTACAACCACTTGGGGCGAGGGCGGAGGGGCGGTAATTTGAAAAAATCCACTAACTGCCGTTACTTCCTTAATTAATTAATAGCGTTTTCCGTTAATTAGTTTGTATATAATTTCAACCCTATTCATTGTGGGGGTGTAAGGGGCGTCATAAGAAATGAAAATAAAAAAGTGTAGTATTGTATCGAAATAAGTTCTACTAGAGTCTTCATTCTGACATTTTGTATGCGTATTAAATTGCAGTTCAACCCCTAACAGGGGGATTGGACGGGGTAAAACACACTTCTGCTTAACACATTTAAAGGATAGAACAATTTAGACTAAATATTGTTTCCATATTCCTAGCGACCCAAAACCAAATAATTTGTAGATAAGACACTGCTACCACCCCTAGAGGGAAGTGGTGGAACTTTTATATGTAATGAAGCCTCATATGTGAGCTGAAAAAAATTCTTGAGGTCAATAACATTTATAGTGTGTCTCCGACAATATTTGTATATAATTTCAACCCATTGCAGCATGTGGGGGTGGAAATCAGTCATATGAAAATAACAAGGAAACTATCAAGTTTGGTGTCGAAACCAGTGTAATGCGAGTCGCTGTGTTGCATTCTAACCTTTAATATGCGATTTAAGTAAAACTTCACCCCTTAAATCCGGGAGCATTTATATTCTGCTGGAGTACTGAAAATATTTTTAGCCCTGTAGTACCGGCAGTATTTACGAATCTCTCGAAATACTGGGAGTATATTTTAGGCTGTTTGTTGTGACGTTTTCGATGCAGTGGAATCATGTGTTGAACAAGAATTAAATAATGTACCGGTATAATATAAATAAATACCTGGGCAACACCGGGTCCCCAGATAGTACCACAATATATTTAACTTACATAGAAACTACTAAGTTACTATCATAGTTTTACATTTAAATGTTCTCGTACAGTTTAGCTTCTCTATCACATTCTTTATAACTTGTTTTCTTCCAGGATCTTGTGTATACTTCGTACAGTCCTCCAATAAGTATTTAATCAAATCCTCGGCCTTACAAATAGTACAAATCGTGGGACCCTCCTTGAAGATTAAGAAATTTTGAGTAACATTCGTATGCAATGTTCTGATAGGAAAACATGATTTGGTCCTTTCTGTTAAGGGATTTCGGGATAAACTGACTGCAGTATCGTTGACATTATGTTCATGTTTTAACACGAAGCAAGTTTTCTGGAGGTCGTCCAGCTGAATCTCCGCTTTCCATGTTGAACTAGTGCTTCTAAAAAGTGAGTTGCAGGACTTGGTGCTGTTGTAATGCTATGATTAAGTTTTTCAACTTGTGTTTGAGGTTATGAGGATAATTATGCATTCTATAAGTAATTGATCAAGTATGTCTTGATCTTTTTGGATAACCGGTGCCGAAGGATTCTATCCTTGGTTTTGTCGTATATTACATACATGGCATATTTCTATTGGATATATTTGTTGAGTGTATTTGACAGAAGACATATTACTTGGTAAAAAGTTGAAGTTTAGTCGGACTTCCACCACCTTAATTGATCCTTGATCGGATAGAGTAGTTTGTCCGGGTAATTTATTTTAGTATATTCAGTTGATGTCCTATTTTTCTGTGAGTTACTAAGCGATACTATTGGTTCTTGATTGGACAGTTTGGTATTTTCTAGTCGTATGTCCCACTGTCTGTTTACGCCCACATTTTCTTCCATATTGTTTACGTTTTGTGTTAGGTGTATGTGTCCTAGTCTTGGAAACTTTTCATCGTCCATTTTGTCTGATTTTATGTTAAATGATAGTCTCGCTTTGTTAAATGTCATCGAAATATTGTGAGTTATGTCCTTTTCATCTATTGCTTGCTCTAACTGGGATGGGTCGGAATGGTGGGTATTATACATTTCTGTTACAGGTTTCGGATTCTGAGTCTGCTCTGTTTGATTTAACGTACATTCCTAGGCATCTTTTGGGTGACAGGATACATGAGGGTGAACCTGAACAGGAAACTCCCCTTTAATAGCACAGGAAGGGAACTGAGAATGGGGGGTGTGGAAGGTAGTGAAAGGTAGCCAAGTAGTGACTAGGGCCCCTGGACATTAGTTTAAGGTGATTCACCCAAAAGAAATGCAGGGAAAACCACTGAAAACCTGCATCAGGTAGATCGGGCTATCGGGTGCAATTTTCACGCCCTTCCGAATGACGGGAGTGTAGTTTGCTGTGGGGTCGCAGTATTCCGTTCTCCCTGTCTTCACCACCTTTACGAGGCAGCTGGCCGACTGTTCCATTGGATCAGCTGACAAATCTAACCGCTTGCACAAGGTCTGCGATCCCAGTACATGCACCTCCCAAAAGCGATTATGGTGCCTAGGCATGTGCGAGCCTTAACCCTTTCGGTGGTGACTAAATACCACGCAAATCTTCTGGGGTTGAACGTTTTTGGCAGTGGGGCAAGGCCCGGAACTTTTCCGGGTGTACCCAAGTATAAGGCCCATAATCACTCAGAGGAGAAATATCTGCGAAGTACCATCGACAGTTGTCGATTTCTACAGCGAGAAATATCCTTTAATTGGTGTCTTTTTTTCGATTAGAATAGAATCTGAAGATGACTGAAGCTGGCTGGCTCTACGAAGAATTGACGTCTGAAGAATAAGACGTGTGTAACCCTGCGATCATTGGTATTAATTTTGAGTCCCGTGTTCTTGATGCTGGGCTTACATTACATATCTTTAACTCATTTCAAATTTATTCATCAATGTGGCATACGTTCGACATAATTATACAAGCATATTTCACCATTAAAGATTTGATATTAATGGTAATGTTAGTAATGCATATTGTCTTATGTCCGGACGTTAAATCGACTACGTCCTTTTTGGAAATTAAGAAAACGCATATTGTTGATTTAGAAATTTTGGAGACGAATCTGATTTTGGAAGGACCTATTATGTTAGCTAATGCTACCACGTACTCATCTTTTTTTTTAAGGCCAGGAACTGCTTCTAAGATTATGGCTTGGGATTTCTCTGGAAGCTGTTTTGCTGCGTTTACTGTGGCATATTATCTTTAGAACCCAACTTGGATTCATATTTGCAACTCTTCTAGTATATTACTGTCATTTTAAACTATTTTTTCTTTAAATACTTCTGAAGTATGCTTAGATATTAGCGCCTGACTGTTCGCTTAGCAATTGGGGCAGCCCCTTATAACTTGCCGGAGCAGTATACGTTAGCACGCGTTCGACGTGTTACCCCTAACGTTTCCAACGAGGAACATATGATGAACTTTGGGTCGGATTTTTAATTTCAATCAAAATGAATTATCTGCTTGGATAAAATAAAAACAAATTAAATTTATTTACAGCAAAACAAAACAATAATTACTAATCTTTACGGCCGAATTTAAAAATTTACCACGGCTAGCTCAATTGCATTTAGTAATACTGTAACTACTTAAGAGTAATTTTTATGGGCTTATCGTGCCGCAACAAAATCGTCATCACGCACTTTTCGATATTGGCACTAACACACCTGACATCTATTGTGGGCCGAAACAGCTTCGTCCTTTGCCCACACTGATATCTTGAGGTCCGTCTTCCACGAATTCTGGACGCCTCTGGAGCTCGTTCCAGGGCTATGCGAAATTAATTGGACAGGATTACACCTGCTTGCAGTTCACCTCGTTGTAGGGACATCCTTCCTTCTATAACGCCAACAAGATACTCCTAATTACTAATTTCTCTAGTGTAGTGGCTCAACTATCACGCAATCTCCTGGCATCCTACTCGTTCAATTCTCCATGCCCAACTCACTAAATATCTCTCATCCATATTCGCAGGTCATCTCGTTCATTCACCCTACCATGAGATGCATGGCGGATCACCTGACACACAGCCTCCAATCAAAATTCAGCTTGTCCCGCGGTGTCTCTCCCTAATTTCTGGCCATCCAAAAATTCTCGGTGTCAAAGAACTGGACTCAGGTATCAGATTTTAAAGTCCGTAAACGATTTTTTTGGCACGTTCTGAAGCCCGGTGTCTCGTCTCTCTGGCGCCTTGGTGTTTACTTGTACTTCTGTCTCCAATATGGGGAATTCTTCATCCAGCGGTGAAATAAAATGGCGATTGTTACTTACACTCATACAAACTCAAAGGTAAATTAAATGACTATTATAACACATTTTAAAAATAATTTACACAACAACGTTTCCGAACATTTTTTACTTTCCAGAGGAGAAACATACACCAGAAACTATAAAAACCAGAAGCAACGACGGAATGCATCAATTGCAGGCTAACGTCATGGAATTCCATACACCAGAACGTCGTTGAATAAAATAACTTTTAAATGTCTACTGTGATGGTCAATTAATTTATCTTCAGTATAATTTACATAGAGTTGGTAAGTGAATGGGATATTTACTATGTGATACACGTAATTATTTCAACTTTACAGAATGTTTGTGGCGATTTTCTACGTGCAATTAATCGAAATGAATAAATGCATGTAATTGTGTGGATGTGCCAGTAATACGTTTGATTGCTTTCAATGGTCAACAGTGGTCTGATAAATAGTGTTCTAGCGATAACAGGCGTGACAAAGCCTTTCACTTCAAATGATTGAACCTACAGGTTTTAGATAACAGCTTCCCGTGTACATACATGTTGGATCTATTCATAAGTAACAACTCGAAAACATCTGACCCCATTGTTTCATCATCACAACTGGCGTATTATTATTTCTAACAAAGGAATGTTGTTAGGAACATAGTTATGATGTTTTATTTGGGAGTAAGATTATAATTGGTTGTGTAAAATGATTTATTGGATGAATGTGTGTTCCGATTAAATAAAGAATATTTAGAATTTATGAGATCCTTTTAATGTTAGCAATGGTATTTTAACCATATGTAGGAATTATCTTCTGAGACACATAGAACGGTAAAGGAGGCAAAGATGCTGCCTCCATCTGAACTCCTATTCTCCAAAAACAACTGTCTATCTCGCCGTTCTCAGAAAAAATCTCCACCTTCACACCGCTGTTCACAGCAAAAATAATAATAATAAAAACCTCCACACCAGGCCAAACACAATGGTCCTTACCCGTCGGTTGCTGCAAAGACCGATCGTGCACTTATTAAATTGACGAAAATTATCACACACCTGAAGGGCGAGATCACTTATTACAGTATAGTCATGTAGAAGGAATTGCCCCCGACCCTGGGAAATATTGTTTATTTTAATCCTTTATTCCGTCATTTGAGCCTTTTAGGCCCTTAACTTTGGAAGTTTTCCCAAACTCAACATGAATATGGAAGCATTAGTCAATAAAAGCTAGAGAATATTTTTGAGTACCAGTGGAAAGGTACTCGTCAAAATTTCAGCCATTTTAGGCTCGCAGTTGCTATTTCAGACGACGCGAGTATTTTTATGAAAATGGAAAAAATGAGTAGCTAGCTTTAATTAAATATTGGGTTTTGAAAGGTTGTAACGGACAAACACATCTGCTCTGACTTTGGCGGTGCGGAGTCAGAAGAAAGGAGACAATATTTAAGCCAGGGGCAATAAAACCCAGACATCACGGTGTTTCCCAAGCAATGGTGATATTTCGCGGTATCGGGTGTTTTTTCCCAAAATGTCTTGAAGGAGAGGGGTGAACGTTGACTCCCACAGAAGAGCAACGATAAATGTTATTGGTCAATATCCATTCTTGCCACCTTGGTGATATGAACTAAAGAAGTGGGCAGTAGATATTAAAAAGGCTGGCAGGGAGACTTTTGACACAGATTCCGAGACAGATTTACGAGAGCGGGAGAGTTGGTGAGAGATTTCGAGAGAGATTGCTGGACAGATGATTAGCATTTTGGCAGGGGAGATTTCAAGCAGATGATCGGCGTTATCGGACAGGTAGTCCAAGGAGAGGAAGACAAACGGAAATTCTTCCTGAACCAGGAAGAATAGCGGCGGCGGCTGTGATTTGGATCGAGTACGACCCAAATAGGTGTCCATTATGACAACACGGTAATTACCCCTGAGACTTTTTGCTGATTTCCTATACTGCCAGGTCCCAGTAGATTTTGTGTTTATTATTCTTATCTATGAGAAGGCCCTTAATAATCGACCCTGAGTTTAGAGATATAGAATTGTTAGTTTTAATGAATTTATTTATATAATTTTTTATGTAAATATATATGTGGTGTTAATTAAGAAAGATTTGCCGGGTTAAGGTTTGAAAATATCAATATCATTAGGATTTTTTCTGCAAGTACATATGTAATTTATATATAGGCATATTTAATCGATTTATATATTTTTTCATCTCATTACTCAAATTATAATTATTTTAATCTAAGTTAGTGGGAATGCTCAATTGAAGACCAGTAAAGCATATTAGATTAGAATTCAATGCACCTATGATCAATTTACGCAGTGTCCGTCTTCACGTATTTCCTAGAATTAGGACGTGAGGATTGTGATTAGTGAATTGGTAGGTGAGCCTAGCTTAGGTTTACGGAATGGAGAAGTGTTAAGTCAGTGCTTGGACGTCGACTCGGATTAGCTCAGTTGGTAGAGCATGCGGCTGGATATCGATATCGCAAGGTCCTGGCTTCGATTCCCTGGTTCGGTTGACATTTTTCCATTCTTGTCGTTCTTCTATTAAAATTATTTTTGTAGATCACCTGACGAGATTCTAAGTAATGGAACAAAACGTAGTTTAACTAATAAACAATTTTAATTCTGACAATTTTTGGCCGTTAATTTTTCACCTTCATTAAACGAAGTATAGTCAGAACAATTATAGAATCAACATTGTAATATTGAGGTAATAGGTTTTGGATCAAGTAAATTGTTTTCTTTTTTATTAAAAAAACTTATTATTAAAATATTAATATTACATTAATTTCAAGTTAATGCAAATACGCAAATCAAACACGAGTTGGACGCTGTGAATCACCACAGTGAAATTGTGATGTGGCCGTAACTGCTTTGGAGACGATAAGCGTTCAGGACACAAAAAACTGCAACCACTCAAGTTCACCAAATGCTGCTGACAACCGTCGAATTAAAGTCAGACAGATAGCAGAGGCTATAATTATGTCGAACGTGTCTGTTAGTCACATACTGAATCAAGATTGAGGTATGAGAAAGATGTCCGCGCCTTTGGTGTCGCGTTTGTTGAAAAACGTGTTCGAATGAACATTTAAAACGCTCTGTTAAATGCAATAAGCCAGAGTTTTGACGCAGATTAATTACTGCACATGAAACTTCGATACACTGTGATACCACAGACAAAATAATGCCGTGAAAGCAGTAGATGCGGGTCTCACAAACTGTGTTCCGCAAAAATTTTGAGTGATTCTATCAATACTAAGGATTATAATAGCCTGTTATAATACCACCCAATCAGTTCGTAAGACCGAACTCTCCTTGCATCAAACCGGAGAAAGTGGAATCATTTCTCACACCTTTCTTTGTTTCTAGCTTGTTTCGGAACCGATTCAACAACGTTGGGAAACAAAGAAAATGGATAACAATAAACAAGTGTTCACGTATTCAGTAAACTAGAATCCTGCATGAGTGATATAGAGATTGCCATAGCACAGAGTTAATATTTTATTTAGCTATTTTACTGGTCCGAGAAAGATAATTAATAGTTTTTTGCTAAGAAACAAAAAACATATGGTCACAAAAGTATCTATTAATGTACGTATTTCAGAAGCTTTCGACATATTGTCATAATCATCAATTTAAAAAATATCTCCCTATTTAAGGTGTTAACTTTCACAGTTTCTAAGTCTTGTTCACAAAGCAGCAAAACAAAGCAAGTGGAGCGAATGAGGATCTGAAATTGTTTTCAGAAGAAATACTGGCGACCAAAAATTTCCATAAATTTAAAAATTGAACTTCGAAGTGAGTTGTTGGTGTTCTTGAAGGAACAAAATAATTCAGGACAATATTTTGTTGAAATTTTAACAAATTCTTCATCGTTGATAAAACTTGCATACATGGCAGATATCTTTACTAAGTGAAATTAACGTCTCTTTACAAGGAACAAGTATTAAAATTTTTACTACAAGACATAAAATTGAATTTTTATAAATATAACAATTTGGGATTTCATAAGTTGAATCTAATGATATTAATTGTTATCCTTTCATACATGAATGTTTGAATGAATTAAAATTTAAAGTAGTTCATGAAGTTTCCAAAATGGTTTTAGAACACGTACATAACTTGAAATCAACTCTTTTGCAATATTTCCCGAAAAATAGTAAGGACGATTCCTGGGTTCCGAATCCATTTTCCGCGACAGCTAAACCAGTAACTTTAATGCAACTGACTATGAAAATCTAATTGATTTTATCAATGACTCTAATTTGAAACAAATATACAAATATTTCTGGGCGAGTTTTTCAGGTGAGTCTACAGGCCAATGTTTCAAAACAAGCTAATATTGTTTTACTTCAGTTTTATATAACCTATTTATGCTGAGCAGGATATTTTTATTATGCTGCAATGAAGTCAAAGTGCAGAAACAGATTCGACGCCACACAAGATATTAGAATTCAACATACAAATATTTTGCCTGAGGTATGCAATTCAAGGACCGAAAATCGTCTAAGTCATTCAGTGCTTTATTGAATAATATTTTTATGTTTATATTATATAACAGTTTTATATTTATAATTATAAAATAATTGCTAAGTAATAGTTAATTTTTTCAAAAATTTTACTAATAGAAATTACCCAACCTAAAAAAATAAGACAATGGTTCTGTTAAAATGTCTGATTTTGTTGTTCCATTGCAGAAAAAGTTTGGGAAACCCTGCCGTTGTTAATTAAAGGGAATCAGCTCTAAAAAGAAAAAACTGCTTTTTCGGTTGTGAAATATATGGCGACTGAGTTTTGGAGTTATCTTAATCGATTATCTCCAAAAAGGAAAAAAAACCATTACAGTAGTAAAGTACGTGTAATTACTTGATAAGCTGAAGGTAGTTATTGCGGAAGAAATGGCCACATTTGCAGAAAAAGAATTGTTTCTGGAAAGAAATACGCCATCTCACACCTCAGCGGTTGCCATGGCGAAAATCAACGAATTACGGTTTGACCTCCCTCGTCACTCACTACATCGAACCCCCAAGAAACTTCGTTTCTCCTTAAGCTTAAAGTTTTGCTCGGAGGACAGAAATTTTCTCCGAAAGTGGTGGCCATCACCTTTGAAAACAATTATTTTGCAGAGATGGACGCGTTAAAGAGTTTGGAGCAGCGCAGGTAGAAGTATGGAGACTAACAAGGAACCTATGTACAAAAATAAAAATAAATTTGAAGGAAAAATTCTTGGATCTTTGTTACATCAAAAAAAAATTTCATTATCCTCGTATAGTAGGGGATCTAGTTTTTATAGAAAGGAAGTTGTGACAAAATGATTGTCTAATTTGAGCAGGAGGCTGAAAGCAAGTGTGATATATTGCACACTAAAGATCATATTTAAGCTATAGCGTTATTATGACTGCTCCTGAAACGTCTTGAATGTAACATTAAAAGTTAAATGTTTCCGGATGTACACTCATCGCTTAAAAATCTGAATACAATTTTTAGAAAAATACCATTGGCTCGGAGCATTTATTCGAATCTCATTTGCTATCGAAAGAAATAGTTCCTACCATCTAATTTGTCAGTTTTGCACTTTATATATTAGAAATTAATAATTTTAACTTTCGAAGCATTGAAGTGTAAAACAAACTGCTAACAATTTAATTCTCAACAGACGGATTGTTACGTTAGCTGCATGTAAATAGACCGAAGCCACAACCTCAGCGTTGAAATATTGGTTCAAGTGGAATAAATTGAAACTGAATTAGTATCGCAAAACGTCAAGTGTGTTGTACCATTAATGAGAAATCGTTTGGATACTATTTGTGTATGCAACACACAACACATTTCTATTGTAACTGTAACCGAAAGAAGAGGTTTCATTTATCATCAATTTGAAAATGAAAAAAAAAGTCAACTATTAAGGGGAATACTGTCAAACGCGCACTTTGAAGTTTACGCATATGTAAATGTGTTCTTTCTTAAATAGTTAAAAATAACTAATAAGAGGTGGGATATAAAGCGCACGATTTATAAAAAAATCCTATTGTTATGTATGTTATTTCACGAGAAGACTATAAGAAATCCTGGCATGTATTTTCCGCGTTGTGTACTAAATGAAGTTTATTAAATTTTTTAGAGGACCTACTACAGATCTAATAACAAAGCTTGCTTCATTTGTATTCTAATGCAAATTAACCCTCGCCATACAACTCCTGCTAGTGTAGTGTTTCAACAATTGGTGTTCTGGTTTTTCTCTAGATAATAACCTATTATAATTCAATATATTTATTCTTGTGACAATATAATGATAAAGCACAAGAGCATATGGACTTTGGCGGTACGAGAGGTCGGCTTGAGCGAGATTGGAAGAGGTTATGTGGCCGATAGCAACGCGAACCGCGGCGCGGTATCAAATGTTTGACGATCCAACGCCAGAGAGACAGACATACAGAAAAGTCATCATTCTGTCCGGTCTCCATGACGAGTATCAACAAGACAGTCACGAAAACCCTACTATATATGTATTTTACTTGTGTACGAGTACGTAAAAATAAAGTAGTTGCTACAAAATGGTGACCCCATACATATAACTACGTGAAGTGCTTCATTCGTGCTACGTGGCGATTATTATTATTATTACATATTACGCCCATGGAGCAAGACCACTATGATGTTCAGACTCGGCCTCTCGACCAGCCGTCCATTCGGTCGATCACATCAAAATTCCTCCATTTTGGAGAACAAATCCATCCCAGTGGTTCATGGTTGTGCAAGCGGCCTTCGCCCTACAACATATTGTGGTATTCAACGGGAGGTGAAAGGTTTATTAAATGATTAACTAACTTTTCAAAATCTCATAACATTATATTCAGTAACAAACAAAAACAACATTAAAACACAAGCAATTTATAAAATCTCAGGGGGTATTGGGCCTCTCCAGTGTGAAGCAAGCAGATACTGTAAAGATAAGAGAAAAAATTATCTAGTTTTTTTTAATTGAATAAAAGAAAATGAGCAAATTTCACACTTTTTTATGACTCACCCAATATGATTTGGCTGGTAATCTCGTATTTGAGCATCTGGCATGTGCCCTCACTATCTTCTGGTAATACGTGTCACAGATTCCACTATTTGAGGTAGAAGCACCACTCGGCTGCTCTTCTCTATATCATATCACGCTGACGACACCTTACAAGAAATACTGGCGACAATTATTGCCGAACTTGTTCTCTTGTAACACAGAAATTTTCTCCAACGGTCTCTGCCGCTGTCCTAACCGATCAGCTCTCGGAAAGTACGTGTTGTCACACCAAACTCAAAACTTACTTGATTCTCGGTTTGCTGTGCTTATAACACAGTGAGGCTCACTCTCCTTACTCATCTGCCGAACACGCTCTCTACAACACACAAATTATCTATCTGCCCTCTGGGCACATCCGCTCCGTGTCATTCCCATCATCCGTCTCACTCTACCGTCCAACCCGCTCTCTAAGTACAACCTTCACAGGAGCTCATCCACTCCGTGCCATCTTACAAATCATAGGTCAAACCAACCAATCAGTGAACTTTCCGAATGGAAAGTTTTTCTGGCGTGTTCTCGTTTGCAATAACACGTGACCCGCTCACTGCCTCGTGCCTAACGCTACCCGTAGACTTATACTTTGTTGGCTCCACATTATCACCCAATACAATTCCTTTGCCCTAACTACTGATACACTTTACACTGTCCACAATTTCTTATATTGGAGAATTCTTCCGGAGTGTCGTTTTCTCACGTTTTAATATTAAATAAATATCATACACTATTTACAATTAACATGAAACACTAAAAAGCAAAGGGTACCCGGTTTTACACCACAATATACATGTTGGTATCATGACAAGTTCAGTCTGGATGCGCGAAAGTTCACGCCACCGTGCAATTGGAAACCATATAAGCCGGTAAACTGATTAATCTGCCGTTGTATAAACAATAACAGTGTTCACGTCCTGGTTTAAACTGGTGCCGATATTTCTACTTTTTCCACTACTGTACTTTATGCCGCGAACGAAGCAGTTATGAAGACTTATGGTGAAAGACATCTAGAACTGAATATTGGGTTAGAACGTAGGCAGCTATCGCCCCACGTCTATCTCAACGGAATAACACAGTCTAGTCCACACTGTAAACTTATGTTTCGGAATAGTGTTTATGAGCAATTTTCTCGTTGTTTCTCAACAGTTCAAACTTTTGCTAGCTTGTTTCTGTTACCATCAGGTTTTTAGTGTCTGACGCCAACAATAAATAACATAATAAAACACAAGGAATACTCAGGAATCAAACGGTTGGCCCAAAAGAAAACATTTTTCTTTAAATTAAAAGAAACTTATTTTTAGTATAATAAAACAAAATATACAAATACAAAATAATGTGCGCAACGATTAAAATACAATAAAAAGCTTTAAATATCAATAGAATTAGTAATCGATTAAAATATTATAAAAACCCACCCCAGGACTATAAGTCAAAGGAAGGGAAGAAAATGCTATGAAGTGCACCGCTCGGTGTCTGGATGGCAAGAGAGCGAGCCTCCGGTTCCTGGGTCGTCGTAGCGCAATGCTGATGGCGATGAACGGAGAAACTGCACTGTAGCGATCCCAAACAACTGTATAGGGGGGAGGGTTGAATGTTTCCGACCCCCCAGTGTGACATTTCGGAAGCGATTCAACAACGTTGTGAAAGAACGCTACAAGCAAGTGTGAACGTGTTCAGTCAACCAGAATCCTGTACGAGTGAGATAGAGATTGCCATAGCCCACAATTATACAGACAATATTTTATTTAACTTGACAATGAGCAGCTATGGCAAAAAAAACAACCTTATACATCTTTGTTTGTGGAATGTAATTCAACAGCACATGATTGCAGTCTGTCACGAACATCAAGTGCAGTAGTTTTTCAACCGGAGATCCGCAGGAAAATTTTGGTGGTCCGTGAAAGATAATTAATATTATTACAGTTTTGCTAACAAACAACATATATTGTCACGAAAGTATCTGTATTAATTTACGTATTTCGGGAGCTTTCGACATAATCATGCATTTAAAAAATGTCTTCTTATATAAGTTGATTAATTTGACTGTTGTTAAGATATTTCGGTGAAGTTTTAACAAATCAATCATGGTTGATAAAACTTGCATTTGTGACAGATATTTTTACAAAGTGCAATGAACTTAACTTACCAGTACAAGGAAAAATATTACAATTTCAATACAAGATATAAGATCGCATCTTTTGATAGAAAAGATTCCATTTTGGATTTCAAGCTAATATTTATTGTATATAAATGGCTGGGATAAAATGAAACCCGGTTAAAGTTGTCTATTATCACTTTTAAAGAGTATTTGCCAAATAAATTTTCTGGCGACAGCTGATAATTAAGGAGATAGAAAATTATAATGTGTGATGTCACACTTGTGACGTCATTGTTTTATGGAGAAGATGGGAGGCATAGTCTTGCCTGAAATTTAGGGCCGATGTTGGCCTTACCTGAAATTGAGGGCCTGCCAGTGTCCTGAACTTTCTCCTAGTTGCTGAAAGGTGTGGCCGAGTGGTTATAGATTCTTCGTGTCAAGCCGTGGAATGGGGTTCGGTACCAGCTAGTAATTTTACCTTTTTTGCAATTAATCATCTTATTTTTAATTTGCAATTAAAATTGGGTCTTCATTTTTTGTACACTTTATACTACAATAAAATACCGCGTCTTAAGCAGCGGCAATGTTCGATATATTTTCGTAAATATGCACGGTAATATAGAAATTAGAGGGTTCGAAGTGTCATTAATTATTTCCTCTAGATTTGCCTTATTAAAAAATTTATTCCTAAAATACGCGGAATCTAGCCGTTACCGGGTGTAAATGGGCCGCTCAAGAATTTAACCGAGCTTAAAGCGATCTCTGAACATGTATCAGACTATTGTTAAAGAAAAAAATCCGCGGAAATATATAATTTTGAAAATACAAAGAATTAAAAATTTTTTACTGGGCTCTGTCGAAAAGGGTATGAGCGGGTTCCATTCTCACTTCCGTAAAATATTTTTAACCTTCTTTATTCACTGTAATTAATTTGTAATCACATAAAAATTAATACGCAAATTAAATTGTACTATTCTAGTGCACTTTATAATTACTGATCAACAATTTTCTTTTTATCTATCTGTATATATATTGTAATGAAAAAGCGCGGATTTTGGTGATATTGTGGCGTTAAGAGGCGCAGTTCGGCCTACAACAAGAGATTATTACTTTTTAAGTTTTGTGCGCGACAAGCGAGGCCAACAACAATGTCAAGTTGGCTGAAAGCGGGTGAACCCCCGATGGGGATCCCCCGCGGGAAACTCCCTCGGGGCGTGTGTAAAAAAATGGCGGTGGACCACGGAGTTTAGTGAAATAAACCGCTGGTGGGGGACCCTGGAATTTTGTAAAAAACCTATGGCGGGGAACCCCGGAAGTTTATGAAATAAACCTCTGGCGGGGGACCCCGGAATTTTGTGAACAACCGATGGCGGGGAACCCCTGAATTGTGTAAGAAAACCGACGGCGGGGAATTCCCGTGTGTGAATTTAAAAGGGGAGCCGATGGGTGGCTCGTGATCAGACGTGGTCAGATGTTTACAGAGGGCAGATGAGTTGCGGAGAGGACGGATCTGTCAGATGCTGTCAGAGGTCAGATGTGGTCGGATGTTTGGAGAAAGCAGATGAGTTGCGGAGAGGACGGACGGCGGATCTGTCAGATGAGTCTAGAGCAGATGAATTGGACCTGGTTCATACTACCTTCATCGGTGTAAAAATCCTGCAAGACGCCAGAGAGACGCGGAAACATTCGTGAAGTTGGACGTTTGTAGGCCCAGTAATTGTGGGTAAGTTCTTAAAAGCTGTGAAACTTGCTCATTGTGCTGATTGAATAATATTTAAATGATTTTTTCTATTTTCAGTAACTGCATACTCCACTTCTCGAGAGACCCAAAATCCCCTGAGATAATGGCTCATGTAATCACCATAAATTGATAAATGTAAAAATTTCAAATTGATTAAAATTTGTGGAATTGATAAATTAATGTCTTATCCCCTGAAAAGGATATTACAATATAATATATATATATACGTATATATAAAATAAATATATAAGGGTGTAAAAATATGAAGACTGATAATATTTAGATAAGATGGTCGTGTATGAATTATTCCACTGCTGTAAATTGGCCTTCATTCAATTTTAATATCGTAAATATTACTGGAAAGTCGCTCTAATAAAGTGACGACATCTCTTAACCCGGTAATTACTAAGAATTCAAAAACACGATATTATATTTAACATTTGGTAAATGCGATATATTACAGAATTATTTAATGGTATTTGAATAATGATTTATGTTACAAAATTAACGCAATCATTTCTCACCATTAAATGACGTTCTTAAATTATGTTTTTATTCTGGATGGTGGTGAGGTGGGGGGGAGTTGAAATTGTAAATTGCCCCTTTCGTCAGTCAGTGCTACTGTGGTAATAGGACTATTACACGAAGAACCGAATTATAAGTGCAATAAATGTGATGGGGTTGAGGGTTTTCTCGTTGAAGTGATTGCTGGCGACGACTCAGTTCGGGTTGAGGGTCGCTCAGGACGCGGATACCGTTCAAATAATGAGAAATATATAGCTAGCTGGATGTGTTTTTGTGCGAATCAACTAACGAAGAATAAGAAAGAAGAAAATGCAGTGGAAATCTACTATTATTGATAGTACAGGTCCATTTTTATAAAAATCGCAAGTGAATTTGGTTGGAATATGGGAATTTTCTTGAGAATTTGGTTACAGATAAGTGTTGTGCTGTGTAATTTTAAACCCACTACATAATTTGTTATGTTTTGCTATGTTTACAAGGAAATTAATAGTTTAAAATCAAAAAAGTGAGAAAAGAGCGTCTTATTATTTGCCTTGGGATTATTCCTCACCCGATCCGAACACAAGAAACTGTTCGGGGAAGTAAAGTTTTCGCTTTAGTGTGGAAATGCTAAAGTTGGCAACGTGTCGATGGGGGGAAGTGCTGAGGTTGGTAGCACTATGACGTCACACTCGGCCTCCAAATGGTCAATTTACGATAGTTTTAAAGTCCGTTTATATTCAAAATTAGTGATTTCTTACTATTTTTTGTTTTCCGTTCTATAAACAGCGATTTTTGGCCATTTTTTTTAAAAAAAATCCTGTTTGTTTACTCACCATAATGTCTTACCCTAAATTATTTTATCAATGATTCTAATTTGAAACAAAACTACAAAGATATGCCTTTAAACGATTTCTGGTCGAATTTGTCGTAAGAGTATTCCAATATTTCAAAACAAGCTATTAATGTTTTACTTCAGTTTTCTAGAACCTATTTGTGCGAAGGGGGATTTTCATATATTGGTGCAATGAAGAGCAGAAACAGGCTCGACGCCTCAACACAAATATTGTGCCTGTTATAAACTAGATAAGCAATTCACTGACCTAAAACATCAAAGTCAATATGTGTTTCATTTGTTCATATTTTATGTACATATTATATATCTATATTTAAAAAATTGCTAAATATAAATTAAAACTTTTTACTAGTAGGAATTACCAAAGCTAAAAAATCAACCAAGTGTTCCGTTAAAATGTCCGATTTTGAGAAGTGTTTCATTGTAGAAAAAGTAGGGGAAACCCTAGTTCGTCCCCACCTACCTCCTGCACACCTATGTGCACGTCGTCTACCTCCAGAAAGACTACAGGAGGCCAAACGTGAATTCCATGCAGGTGGGCGTAATGTTTCACACTAACCTGATTATCCGACACCGACAGCAGGGTAAACTGCAGAAGAGTGACCTTTCATATTAGGCCTGCACGGTGGTTCCCCGGCAGCCAGACAGCCCGACTCCCCCTCAGCTAGGACCCGGTTTGTCGGTCAAGTCTGTTAGCCACGGGCCGTTGTGAGAAATGAAGCGCTTCACATCTGTCACGCACGATTCGTCCAGTCTACAATTTACCTCGTTCCTAGCCACATAATCCATTGTTTCCTTCAACTTATAGATTTTGCATGTGTATTTTTTATTTATTATCATGTAGAATATAGATTTGTTGATAAATTTAGTTCATGTTCAACAAGAATTTTTGAACAAATCTCAGAAAATTCGAAAAATTGGATGAAACATAGAGTGATTTTCATTTCTTTTACATACGACGTTTCTCTAATATGTTTCAGTGCAACAAAGAAATGTAAGATAAATATAACATTTTTTGAATTTACCTAATTGTAACTGCCAATATATGTACGAGTATAGGCGGAATATATTCCCGCAATGATGTGTATAGATTTCTCAATCCGTCCAAGAAGTTGGTCGAAATTGTTAACACTCATACAAAAATAATTGAAAAATTAATCTTCATACTTTAGCAATTCCCCAAACAAAACATAGAATGCCCCCAACTTGTCTCTTTGCATTATTAATGAATGTACCCATTGTATCCTATTTCTTCGTCTCATTTTCAAACGACTATACAAAACTATGCAAGCCAATAAACTATCACGCTAAATGTTCGTATTACAACTGAGCCTCGACGAGACAAGTCGGGCCGACAACTGGGTACATGTGAAAGTAGCTGACTTACTGTCGGGCCGACTAGAATGCTGGACAAGCTGCAAACCGGGTTAGTGTGAAACAGGCAAGTATGTGGCTGTGTGGCGACTATAGACAAGTCAATGCTCGCTATCCTAAATGTCTTTGCGCACAGGCTTCAAGGATGTAACATAATTTCGCCTTGGATGGACCTAATCCGCGCATGCCATCAAATTCCGATGACTCGCGAGGAAATTTCAGTGAATTCTCCGTAATTACTTTCGGTTAGCGTAACGCTGCGCAGATGTTCTACCGATATATTCTTTCGGCGGTATGCGACTTAGAGTTCACTTATTTATACATCGACTACATTTTGATTGCATTGAATTCTCGAGAACAACATGAACTGCATCTTTGAATTGTCTTCCAGCGTCTGCAAAAAATTCGGTCTGGCTATTAGTCCTGCAAAATGCGTTTCCGGTGCATCGTAGATAGACTTCCTAGAGTACAAAGTCGACCTTTGCCAATTCGTGTAAAAGTTATTGAGGAGTATCAGAAACCCTCAACCAGTTTTTACGCAACTTTTATAAGCGATTCTCGTGCACTTATGGTCTCGAACTACTTACTGTTTACTCCGCAGTGAAGTAATTTCGTTGTATGATTAAAGGTAGACAGGTCCTTATTAAAACAGATCATAAACCATTGTTTGCCTTCCGGTAGAAACCAAAGGGAGCTTTACCACGTCAAATGAGACAACTTGATTTTATCAGTCAATTCACAACCAATACAATCCATGTTTCTGGAAAGGATAATATTGTGGCAGATTCTTTGTCCCGAAACAGAGCTGTAGTTATTAGTACTCATGTGATGTAACGAATAGAAACAACTGCTCGGGAGACGGCGGTTGACACTTGGGCCATAAAGCTCAGACTCCTCGTCTCCGGTTTCGGAATTTCCCAATCTGTCTGAGAATTTGGCGACCGGGGTCGTGCTTTTCACCAAGTGTAACCAGGGATATGATAGGAGCCCTGCCACCTTGGTGATAGGTGTCGCATAAGTGGGGAAGAGGTTTGAAAGAGGCAGCGGAGACATTTTGGGATGAGATTGGTGGTAGAAAATGGATGAACAGATTGTTGGAGAGATATTGAGATTGTGGAGATTCATAGGTGAACAGATTTGTGGAGAGACAGATTGGCGACAGATTCGTGGTCGAGAGCGTTGAGAGGAGAATTGGCCAGATGGTGCGAGAGCGGTGATCGGCAGCTTGGATCTGGAGGGAGGACGAACCCGAAAGAAGTGAAAAGCCGACACGGTAAATAATTCCTGTGACTTTGTAATTTTCTATTTGTTGCCAGGTCCAAGTGGATTAGTTTCTGTTCTATGAGAAGCCCGTAAATGCGACCCTGTGATGAGTCTTAAAATTGTTAGTGTTTAAGTGATTAATTTTTGTAAATATATATGTGTAGTTATTAGTGAAAATAAGTGCCGGCGCAAAAATTGAAGCATTAAGAAATTGTAATTATTATTGTATAAATGTTTGTTTTGACAAAGTGAATTGTTTTATATAAAATCTCATCAATTATTTAATTATTGAATTGATATTCTCCCTTATATTCATTATAGTGAGCCTTTGCTATTTAGACGGGTGAGAATCTCTAGTTTGGTGCGTCACGTCGACAAAGGTGATTCGACCGTACATTCCCACTCTTTTCCGAAAAAGGATTGATTCATCCTATTGGTCTCGTTACAAGAAAGTTTATAAAACAAAAAAATCGTATGGCCGTGTATGAATGTAGACATGGCCAGAACTTGGCTTCCTTGTCAACGTGCTAAAATCTCTCGGCATGTTCGTCCTCGTTCTGGACAATATGAACCAGCCAGTGACTGATTTCACATGTTCTTGTTGATATAGTGTGGCCATAACCTACTATTCGTCGACGCTCTCTATCATAGACAAGCCCGGATTTGAGGCTGTAATAAATAATAAATACGCGTGTTCAAAGTGTAAATAAAGTACATCTGTTTCCTGGCTTTTCTGCGTGTTGGTCGTGACTTGGACAAATGTCTTGCCTCTCCTTTTTTATGCGAGAGGAGTCCATTGCGAAAAGGGATCAGCCATAGAAAATTAGGGAGCTTCTGGCGTAAACGGAAGTACTGTGGAGAATTTGGAATGTTAGAGAAGGATGCGTAACATATGAAGTGTTTAGTCCCAGCAGTAGAATTTTTCCTATTGGCTGCAATTGTCCAACGGCAGGCCAATAGAAGCATTTGAGGAAAATAAGCTGATTGGTGGCTCAAGATTGTGTAGCTTCCGACCGAGGTTACGTGGGAAAAAGATTTTGAAGAAGCAGAATAATTTATCGGGAGACCGGAGAATGAAGTTGTTGGGAGACGGAAGTTAAGACATGAAGAGGTCGGCCAATGATGATCGGGAACTAAGCTGGTAGCCGCCTGGAAGAAGAGTCAGCTCAGACGGTGATGATCCTGTCGCAGCCACCAGTCACCATCATACGACGAAGCAGAGAGAGACAGATGTATTTTCTTACACGGATATCGTAGTTATTTTCTTTTAAAAGAGTTCACATTTGCCAGGCCTATTGCCATAAGGGAAACAAATTAAGTTTCTTCGTTCACCGCACTGTGAAATCTTGAGATAAAGCCTCATGCTAAATCAATTGTCTTTTTTTTATATTATCTAAAACTTCGTAAATATCTTTGTTGTTTTTATTAAGATTAAAACTTAAAATTTTGAACGTAATCTTTTCTCTTTTCTTTTTTAATATTCCCAAAAAATAATATATTATTATAATTTAATTAAATAAATTAAAAACAACCCCACCCAATAATTAATCATTACAAGGCGATTGGATCAACAAAATGGTTAAGCGACTACAGAAATACTGGATTTGAACAAGTTTTATTTCAAGAAAAAATTCTAGCAGAAGATTTCAAAATATCTACAGAATTTCGAAATAAAAGGCTTCGGAAAAGAATGAAACATTTCAATTATGAAGGCGATATATTGTAGATCCGACAAACGCATACAACATATATTTTTAAATTTTGTTTTAGATAAAGCTACAGAATCACTAAAAGATCGTTTTGAACAATTGAAAAATCATAATGATTTATTAGGAGTTCTGGGAAAATTTCAAAATATGAAAAAAGAAGCACTTCAAAAACATGCAGCTAAATTAGAAATTTTTCTAACAGATTCTAGGTTGAGAGAAAATGATGCAGCAAGAGTGAAGGAAGCTGATATAGATGGGAAAATGTTAGTTGAAGAGATGTAGGCTTTAAAATCTATCGTGCGATCAGAATTTTTTGAAAATACATTTAAAATGTTCAAATTTTTATCGCAAAATGATAGAGCAACGGCATTTCTAAACTTGATAATTGCTCTCCGAATATATTTAACAATTCCAATGAGCGTTGCTTCTGGAGAGAGATTATTTTCGAGGCTAAACCTAATAAAAAACTATCTGAGATCGACAATGACTCAGGATAGATTAAATAGTTTAGCAATTATGTCAATTGAAAGAGAAGAACCAAGGAAATTGGATTTTCAAACTATTGTAGAAGAATTTACAGAACAAAAACTTAGAAATATGTAAATTAATATAGTCATTATCAATTATATAAAATTATATTCAATAAAATGTAATTGTTTTTGTATTTTGTCAATTTTTATTATGTAGATGTTTACCTATCGTATGATCCATGACATTTGATTTATATATATATATATATTTATTTATTTATTTAAATATTGAATATATAGAGGGCCCCGCAAAAAAAATCCAATCGGGTCCTGTACTTATTGGATCGGGGCCTGATCATAGATATATTCACTCACTGGTCAGAGGCGATATACCATCACTTGCGGCTAGGTTTCGCGTTTTGGTTCTCCGATAATCGCTACAACCGATCAGCGATCGAACATCTTAAAATTTCTTGTTCATTTAGTAGCGCACAACAACGTAGCTCCCGGCAGCTATTGGGATGATTGAACGTTGGCACAGAACGTTGAAGTCTTCATTAATGTGCCACTTAATTATCGACTGGCTTGACGTTCTTCCCACCGTCCTACTTGTGCTGCGAACTGCAATAAAAGAAGATTTAATGTGCTGCCCAGCGGCACGAGCTTGACATTGCCCGGTGAATTCTTGTCAGTGTTACGGAACCACATTATTTGGGTACTTCATTTTTTTTAACAATGATTTCGTGTAAATCGCATCAGACGCCCGTTTTTCTTCCGAGTTATTCGTCGAATCGACCTCAATTTTGTTCTACTCTCTCTCTCCCTCCCTCCCTCCCTCCCTCCCTCCCTCCCTCCCTCCCTCCCTCCCTCCCTCCCTCCCTCTCCCTCCCTCCCTCTCCCTCTCTCCCTCTCCCTCTCCCCCTCTCTCCCTCTCCCTCCCTCCCTCTCTCCCTCCCTCCCCCCTCTCTCTCTCCCCCTCCCCATAACGAGGATCAACAAGACAGTCACGAAAAACGTACTATGTATTTTGCTTGTGCACAACTAAGTAAATAAATAGTATAAGAGTCGCTACAGTCACCGACAGGGTAATAAAACCCATCTAAATCTTTAAATAACTGTGATGTTATTAAGATTAATAAATTAAAGCAATTTTTATTTTTTTTATAATCCCCATCAATTAATAACATATAATATTATTTAAATTAATTTAAACACACCACAAAAGAGTATTTCATTACAAACTGCTACTCCCAACTAACTATTGCTACCTAAATCGAGGCCCGAGTGATGTCAGCATCAACACGTGATGACGTGCTCATTCAAGGAAACAAACAATGAAGTGGCAAGTAACACAGAAATCACTGATAACTGCATTGCAAATATAGTTGGGCAATGAAACCATACAAAATAAACACACAATAATTTAAATACAAACATTCCAATACTATTAAACAATAAAGTGAATTTAATAAAATGGAAATATAGATCTCAACTCACCGATGAGAATCTTTGATTGTTTGCTAAAAGGGATATTGTCATATTTTCGTAATTATGAGGCACTAATAAATGGAAATCCAAAGTACACAGAGATTGTATTTTTTTTATGAAATCTTAACTTGGCATATTTCTTTGTCTGTATGTAATATAACAATACTTTTTATATTTATACATTATTTTTATACTCTCTATTGCCTTCTAAATTATAAAGAATCTTAGAAAAAATAGATAATATCTGCCGTCCTGCTGATACTTTTAGAATTCGCTGTAGAGTAGAGGAAGTTTACGAAGCCCTATTTATATTTGGTCGCACTAGGTCCAGGGGACCGACTTCATTCAATTTTTTGTTATCTCTGTAACTAGGTCATATGTAGGGATTAACTGTGATGAGATCGTAGTGGAATGAGGCCACATTCCAAAAGCAAACGTAGTTTCTTTTTTTACTCATAAAAAATTATCATAATAATTATCAGTTAGTACAATAATTGATACAGTTTATACAACATTAAAATAATGAATACAAAATTAAAATAGTGTATATAATTAACATACAGACATGGAGGTAGGTTAATCCATTTAATTAACCTACTTTGGGTTAGGTTTTTTGTGTGTACCTGAGAGGCACATGACGTGGATGGGTGAGGGTTGGGAGGCAGTGAATTGATTTTTGGAAGATATATGGGGATGTGGTCTGCAATATGATGGTAAGGTGGGTTAGGGTGTGCCTGAATGATCAGGGGGAAGGATGAAGTCAATTGGGAGATGGAGGAGGATTGTCATGGAATTACTGGATCGTGGGGTTTGGGTGGTTGAGGGAGGTTATGGATTTGGAGATTACGGAGTTTACTTTGGGAAATTTGATGTTATAGCGGACGACGGAATTTTTCTAAGATACCAGTGAGAGTTTGTAATGGTTCGTAGGATTATGTTTTGTTTTAATTTTGGTTGAAAGGGTTTTGGCTGTTGTTCCCCATATGGACGAGGAATAGGACCAGGTGGCTTGTATTATGGAGAGGTATAGGAGGCGTTTTGTGCTGAAGGTAACAGGGACTATAGGATGTATAGGGTTCTGAATTTATAGTTGATTTTGGAGAGGTTTCCGCGAGAGGTTTGAATCAAACATGATTCAGTGGTAAGTGCTTTCTGTTTTCGTAGGGATTAATGAATTTTTGAGATAGAGGTGGATTTGGGGTGGAGGATTTTTTTGTTACTGTGAATGGGTCGGTTATTGATTGTGTGGGCTTAGTGACAATTCACCATTGTTCTAGGTTGTTGAGCGCTGATTGTAGTGAGATGAGATGGCTATGTCGTCTTCTAGTGTTGGGATGAAGATGTTGTATAGGAAGGGGGCAATGACACTTCCTGCCGCCGCGATTGAGTGTGGTTCGGAACGGTAGTTATTTATTTTGACAGAGAAGGTTCTGTTAGAAAGGTAGAGTAGGAGTATTCTGTAGTGGGTGTCATTTAGGAGGTTTCTGTGTTTTAGGTATCTTTATTATGGTGGAGAGAGAGAGTCTTACAGGTACGAAGGATTACGTTTTGTTTTGTTTGAATTTTGGCTGAATGTATTTTGGATGTTGTTCCCCAAATGGACGAGGCATAGGACCAGGTGGCTTGCATTATGGAGAGGTATAGGAGGCGATTTGTGCTGATGGTAACAGGGGCTCTAGGGGCTATAGGGCTCTGAGGTAATTTCTTTGTAGTTTCTTGGAGTGCGGAAGTAACGTATCCTACTGCGACTCCTCCCGTCAACATTTTCGTCGTCCCAGCCGCAGTAATACGGTCTGATAATATAGTTGTTTATCGCAAAAATCCTTGTCGATTATTCATCTTTAGTGCTTAATTTTGTATTATAACAAAAGGCTATTATATTTATAACAACTTTCCTTGTTTTGTTCGTATACAATTAAGGAAAATATGTAAAAATATATTCAACTTGAATAATCCTCAAGCTGTAGATAAAATTCGTCGTGGATGTTGTACATAAATTAATAAGAAGGTGACCTTGGTGTATTTTTATCGTTTATTGAGCGTGGCTGGAATAAATTCCAGAATTATACATATTGGCAATTGCTACAAAAAGAAACCTAGTGAAAAAATTAGCTATGGATATGGTAATTCCTCAACTTCATAGAAGGCCGTTAAACAAAAGTTTATCAAGTGACTTAGGAATTCTTTTAGAAAACTATAGACGGGTCCCACCAACATGCAAAGAAGAAGGAACTTGCCAAATGCCAAAATGTTAAAGATAATACTACTAGCCACGTTAGAAGGAAAGTAAAGAACAGCGTTAAACACAGTAATGTTGTGAAAAGTGTGAATGTTTTGGGTGTTTGCGAATATGCACAAAAATAATTTGCCAAGAATCCTTGTCAAAAATTCAGAAAACATTGAAACAAACCCTGATTAATTAATTTATTTTACAAAAAAAATTATGAGTTAGAATATGATATAATTTATGAGCATTTCATCAGAATTTTCACAAAATAAATTATTTTAGAATCGCAATAAAAATTAATCGTAAAAGTCCGGGTTTCCCGAACTGTGTTTCGCGGAACACTAGTGTTCCACGGGCCATGAATAGGTGTTCCGCAGAAAGTTTCTAACTATACTTCGGATTATAATATCCTGTTATAATACCACTTAAACAGTTCATAAGACGAAATCTCAGTTTGCATCTAACGGGAGAAAGTGGAATCATTTCTCACACCTTTCTTTGTTTTTAGCTTGTATCGGAACCGATTAAACAACGCTGCGAAACAAAGAAACCCCGTTCCTCGTTTCGCGCTACAATATGAAACATGGGTCACAATGAACAAGTGTGGGCGTGTTCAGTATACTAGAATCCTGCACGAGTGAGATAGAGATTGCCACAGCCCAGCGTGACAAAGACAATATTTTATTTTCAGGGTAAAGTCAGAAAATTGTATTTGAATATTTTATTTAACTTGAACTGAGCAGCTATGGTCAACAAATAAACCAACCTTATATACCTTTGTTTGCGGAATGTAATTAAACATCGCATTCCCCTCCCCCCCACAATTCACTCTGGGAATACCGATTGTTGTTTTCCCCCAGTACCGGGCTAATTTGCCCTTGACAAGTGGTTAATAATATTTTTTATTCATATGTCGTTGACTTTCGAGGGGAAAAATAAGAAAAACCCCTTACATTGAGGGACAAAGCGTCAAAGTTGACATGTATTCCTTATAACGTTATAAGATTATACTCCTAAGGAATGTCATACTTAGCAGGGATCCTTCTACCAAGGAGCTTTAGGTTAGGGTATATTTTACTGGCTATTTTTAGTGTATTAAATTTTTTTGGTAAGTCTTATTATTTTATCTTTAATGTAATATAGTATGGCAGATCTGTTATTCTTGTAGTTGTAGAGACATGTATTGAAGTTCAAAGAGTAGCGGAGCAAAGAACTTCAGTGGATGACGCGCGGAGTGAAAGTTCTTTGCCGCAACAATGAATCTAAGTTTTTTGGTATAATCTCGGATGTAAATACGTGTAACTTTGTTCAAACATGATATATAGTTAAATAAAACGTTGTAGATGTTATATTATATTATTGCGCGTTTTAAATCACTTAGCAATAATAAGTGGTGACCCCGACGTGATCGTGAATATAGAAACTGTTGTGCGACATCATTTAACGTTTTTTTTAATATTATGGCAGAAAACGTCGCTGTTTCGGACGCCACCGGTGTGGCACGTGTAGCCATAAAGGCACCAATATTCTGGCGTGCGAATCCAGAGATTTGGTTCCGGCAAATGGAAAGCCAGTTCGCCCTCGCTGGAGTTACGGCGGAAATCACTAAATTCCACCATGTGGTGTCGGCGCTTCAACCTGAAGAACTGGCTGTGGTGGGTGATATAATCTTAAACCCACCGGTGGATAACCCGTTCCGTTTACGCTCGCAATATGCCGACACCGAAGACGAGCGTCTGCGTGAACTGATTTCCAGCATACAGCTGGGCGACAAGATGCCATCACGTCTTCTTTTGGAAATGAGGAGTAAAGCTGGCTCATCCATAAGCGAGGAGCTGCTGAAATCTCTGTTCATCCAGCGGTTGCCCACAAATGTGCAGCAGATCCTGGCAATATCAAATTATGCTTTGGACAAACTGGCGGAGTAGGCCAATGGCATTATGGCAGTGGCTACCGGTACCATACAGGAAGTAGCTACTCAGGATTCTTCCTTACGTGACATGCTGATGGATATATCCGCTCGTCTTACACGTCTCGAGACACGTTCGAGACGAAGCTCCCGGGAGAGAAACACCGAGGCTAAGATACATCGTTCATCCAGTCGGCAGAGATCGAACGGGAACCACTGTTGGTATCACCAGCGTTTTGGACAGCTGGCTACGAAATGCATCAAACACTGTACATTTGAGGCAGAAAACTAGACAAGCCGTTGGCCGTGTCTTCGGGTGACCACAGGCCCATGATTTAACGTTCGCGGATCGTACGACGGCAACCAGATCGACACCGGAGCCGACGTATCAGTGATTCCGCCACAATGTAAATACTTAGTGCCAGGCAAGCTCCAA
>CM067380.1:74887078-74981078 GCA_034510155.1 Eucriotettix oculatus
CCTACGGACAAAAGTTGGTGAAACTTGCCTTAGGTTTACGCATGCTGTTTCATTGGCCATTTATTGTGGCGGCGGTGGCGCAACCTATCATTGGCGCGGTTTTTTTATGCCGTTTTGTGCTTCTAGTGGACATTTGGAGATGATATTTGGTGGATTGAATCACGCAACTTAGCTCACGTGGAACGCTGTGGAAACAAGATGCGGACTGCATTAAAACAGTCAGTGGGGATTCCAGTTACCATGCTTTACTGGCCAAATTCCCCGCTTTAACTGAAACAGCTGCAGCACCGCGAGAAGTTGGACACGACGTCACACACTGCATCCAGACGACGGGTCCGCCAGTATTCGCATGTCCACGGCGATTGCCAACGGATAAATTAAAAGCCGCAAAAACGGAATTCGAATATTTGGTGGCGAAAGGCGTCTGTAGGCCGTCTAAAAGATGCTGGGCGTCCCCTCTCCATATGGTACAAAAAGCTAAAGGTGACTGGCGACCATATGGGGACTACAGACGATTAAATAGTGCCACAGTTCCAGTGCCCCATATGCAATACTGCATGCAAGTGTTGGGAGGAAAGAAAATTTTCTCCACGCTCGACCTTGCGAATGCATACCATCAGGTCCCAGTCCGAGAAGAGGACATCCCAAAGACCGCGGTGACTTCGCCATTTGGACTCTTCGAGTATATCTTCATGCCTTTCGGTCTGTCAAATGCTGCAATGACGTTCCAACGTTTCATCCACCCAAGTGTTCCAGCGGCTAAAAGAATATGGCGTAAGCTTAAACGCAGCGAAATGTGTGCTAGGGAAATCTGCCGTGCAGTTCTTAGGCCATGTAATAACATCCGATGGAGTTATTCCTTTGCCCGAAAAAGTATCGGCAATCACCAATTTCCCCAGGCCAGAGACAAAAATGGAGTTGCGCCGATTTTTAGGGATCCTAAATTCTTATAGACGTTTTTTAAAAAGCACAGCAAAAGTGCAGGCGTCGCTCAACAAGTACCTAAAAGGCGCAAAAAAGAACGGCAAGACCCCTACCGTGTGGACTGAGGAGACAGTTGTCGATTTTGAAACGTGCAAGAAAGCATTGTCTGAAGCGACATTATTATATCACCCGAACCCAGAGGCTACGTTGGCGATACTGGTGGATGCATCGGATAAAGAAGTAGCTGCCGCCCTCCATCAGCGTCATCTGTAAGAGTACCAACCTCTAGCGTTTTACTCAAAGTGTCTCTCTCTAGCACAGCAGACAGGGAGCTCCTAGCCGCATACCTGGCAATTAAGCATTTTAGGCACATGGTGGAAGGTCGCCCGTTTGTGCTCTTCACTGACCACAAACCCTTAACATTTGCCTGTTGTCAGAAGGAGGACAAATATTCACCGCGACAGATCAGACATCTGGATTATATCAGCCAATTCAAACCGATACTAGATACCTAAAAGGGGTGAACAACATGGTGGCAGACGCATTGTCCAGAGTGCAAATCGCAGCAATGGCCATACCATCCGCTATCGATTTTGAACGCATGGTGGAAGAGAAGCGAAAAGATTCTGACTGACATAAAGCGAATTCTTTCGGTGGACACCAACACTGGGCTGCGGCTTCTGCCGATGATGGTGGGCGAACCAGGTGCCACACTTTACTGTGACACATCATCAGGCCGCATTCGGTCAATAGTGCCGGAATCATTCCGTCGTGAGGTTTTTAATAGTTTGCATTCCTTGTCGCACCCCGGAGTGAATGCAACAGTTAAATTAGTGTGGGAGAGATTCGTCTGGCCATCGGTTAACAAAGACGTAACAGCCTGGACGAAAGCCTGCCTGAAATGCCAGAAAGTTAAGGCCGCTCGACACACTAGAAGCCCTACGGGTAGATTTTCCTCTCCAGAAGTTAGATTCCAGCACATCCACATCGATCTCGTAGGACCTCTTCCTCCGTCAGAGGGTTTTAAGTATTGTCTGACTTGCATTGATAGATTCTCCAAGTGGCCAGAAGTCATTCCGCTAGTGGATATATCTGCGGAAACGGTCACAACAGCATTCTACACGGGATGGGTTTCCCGATTTGGCGTACCACTCCGTGTGACAACCGACCAGGGGATACAATTTGAGTCTTCACTTTTCACCGCGCTAATGAAATTTCTGGGTACCACACGCCAGCGCACATCGCTATACCATCCTGCAGCAAATGGACAGGTAGAGCGCCTTCGTCGGTATCTGAAAGCGGCCATCATGGCTCACAACAAAACTCAATGGTCGACAACGTTGCCCACAATTGTGCTCGGTATTAGGTCACCATGGAAGGAGGACATACAGGCGACGGCAGCTGAGATGGTCTACGGAACGTCCCTTCGGCTACCCGGAAAACTACTGTGTCCGAGCTCAAATCCTGAAGATCCGGCTACGTTCGTGGGGCATACCATGCAGAAAATTCGGATACCAAATACCAGGCATTCGTTAGCAAAGACTTGGCCACTTGCAGCCGCGTATTTCTGAGAAAGAGCCTGCAGGCACCCTACGAGGGACCATACCAGGTGATAAGCCGAGAAGGAAAAGTCTTTAAAATTCTTGTGCGTGGAATCAACAAGATGAATAACATCGACCAACTGAAGCCAGCCTACATGACAGCGGACGATGAGCAGCATCCTTCACCACCACAGCAGCATCAGCAACAAATACGGGACCAGACACGGCAGCAGATAGAGGAACAACAGCATCCTCAACAAGCCAACACGACCACTCGTTCTGGCCGAAGAGTGCGCTACTGCTCCAGTCTCGCTATCGCTGGAGGTGGGGTTACCTGTAGGGACATGCATTCAAGTTCAAAGAGTAGCGGAGCAAAGAACTTCAGTGGATGACCCGCGGAGTGACAGGTCTTTGCCGCAACAATGAATCTAAGGTTTTTTGGTGTAGTCTCGGATTTAAATACGTGTAACTTTGTACAAACATGATATATTGTTAAATAAAACGTTGTAGATGTTATATTATATTATTGCGCGTTATAAATCACTTAGCTATATAGTTATTGGTTTGTTTAATGCCCAACTTATGCATCTATTTTGAGTTTTTTTGGAGGATGTGGATATTTCTATTAGCTGCTGTACCCCAAATCTGACAACCGTATGTAAGTAAAGGTCAGAGCATTATTTTAATTATATGAACAGCGCATAATTGCAGTCTCTTAGCACCATGTAGTACAGCGGTTCTCAAACGGAGACCTGCAGGAAAATTTTAGCGGTCAGCTAAAGATCCTTTATAATTTTTTTGCTAACAAGAAACATCTGGACACAAAAGTATCTATTAATTTACGTATTTCGGAAGCTTTTGAAATATTTTCATAATCATCCATTTAAAAATTCTCCTTATTTAAGGTGTTAAAATTCGAGGTTTTTTAAAAGACATTTTAATAATGTCGCATTAGGCAACCTCAGAAAGCAGAAAAACAAAGCAAGTGGAATGAATGAGGATCTGAGATTGTTTTTAGAAAAAATGCTTGTGTAAAAGATTTCCACAAATTTGAAATATGTTATGAATGAAACCGTCGAAGTGATAAATTATGTAAAATCAAAACCACTTCAATCCAGATTAAATAAAGTATTGTGCGATGAAATGGCACTTTTCTTACCTAGTGAAGTGAGATGGCTATCCACAGGAAAAGGACTATTAATACTTTTCGAACTTCGATATGAGTTGTTAGTCTTCTTGAAGGCACAAAATAATTCAGGTCAATATTTTGCTGAAGTTTTAACAAATCCTCCGTGGTTGATAGAACTTTCATATCTGGCAGATATTTTTACAAAGCACAATTAACTTTTCATTACAAGGAACAGGTATTACAATTTTTATACAAGAGATAATATTTCATCTTTTGATAAAAAAGCAATTTTGGATTTCATCAGTTGAATCTAATATTTTGTTTTCCTGCCTTACTTGTTTGAATGAATTAAATTTTAAAGTTAATGATATCGAAGTTTCAAAAATGTTTTTATAACTCCTACATAACTTGAAGTCAACTCTTTCGCAATATTTTCCAAAAAATAGTAAGGACGATTCCTCAGTTCAGAATCCATTTTCCGTGACAGCTAAACCAGTAGCTTTAATGTACGTGACTATGAAAATCTAATTCATTTAATAGGTGACTAATTTTTAACATAAATACAAATGTTTCTGGGCGAGTTTGTCATAAGAGTACACTGATATTTCAAACCAATTATTACTGTTTTCCTTCAGTTTTCTATAATCTATTTATGCGAAGCGGGATTTTTTTACAATGAAGTAGAAGCGCAGAAACAGACTCGACGCCACACCAGATACTACAATTCAACATACAAATATTTTGTCAGATATCAGCAAGATATGCAATTCAATGACCCAAAATCATCAAAGTCATTAAGTACTTTATTTATTCATATTTTTATTTTATATTATATTACAATTTTATATTTAGAAATACTTATTAAATCATTTTTCACAAGTAGGAATTACCCAACCTAAAAAAAGCCAAGGGTTCCGTTAAAATGTCTGATTTTGCAAAGTGTTCCATTGAAGGAAAAGTTTGGGAAACCCTGATATAAGTAAAAACTACCTGTACTTTCAAATAACTATATTTAAAGCACACTGAAACTGTTTATCGATCTGGCTTCTAACTCATGTATAATTATAATTATATAATTAGAGTTCTGTATTTTATAATTATAAAAGATATAGTGAATCACAAACGCGGAAGTTCTAAACAGAATAGGGGAAAAGCGAACAAAATGGAGGACGTTGACTAAGAGAAGGTATAGATTAATAGGCCACGTTTTAAGACATGAGGATGTTGTAAAATTAGCATTAGAGGGAAGTGTGTGGGGTAAAAACAGAAGAGAGAGGTCAAGGATGGGATACGCTAAGTAGATTAAGGAGGATGTTGGGTGTGCTAGTTATAAGGAAACGAAAAGGCTTGCGAAATATAGGTTAGCATGGAGGGTTGCATCAGACCAGTCTTAGGACTGAATACCACAGCAACAACAAAGGATATAGTAATATTAGATAATTGTCCTTAATAAATATTTTGAATAAAAAAGGCAATTTTTAATTAAACCAGGCTTTAGTTGGATGTGTGAATTTTATAAATATGTTCGTATGTTAAATGCAAAATAATTAATTCATAAATGTGCTGAGTAAGGGAATAGTTAAGTGGACCCAGCGCGGCTAACTGCGTTACTTCAGGGGCTTCAAAATCCTCACATAATCAATTTCATGACCGACAACACATTAACTCTGCATTATCAGATACTTAATATTATTTGTTAAGGTAACTAACTTTCGAGGTTCTGGGTCTAATTGCCTCTCCTTTAATGGGCGTAAATCGTATGGATTTGAGTGCACTTCATTAACAGTAATGGATTATCTCTTCAATTTATGTGACAATTCAAAATTCTCTGCCCAGTTTATTTGACATCACATCACGTTCACATCGATAAATAGCTTAGTTCCGCATTTTTGTTACTTATTGACGCACACATCGCCCGGTGCGTGCTGTATGACAAATAGAAGCATTAACTTTTGTATCACTGGCAACGTTTTGACCTTTGTACTGTTAAAATCAGTATTTCTTTCAGAATCAAATCTAATATATTTTATAACCTTTAGAATGACGCATATTTTTCACCTTTCCTCGATTCAATGCGTATGCCATTTATTGCATATAAATGCGTTTAATTTTTTAGAAAAAGATAAATGTCTATTTAGGTACATCTTTTTTGGATTAGACGGTTCCTTAATATTATGTATCACACTAATTCGATACAATTTTAACAGAAAAGATAAACGTTTCTTATGGAACATATTGTTTTATTCATAAATAATTAAGGAAGACTTGTGAAAAATATTTTTTTCAGTATCTTTAAACTTTGGCGGTTGGGAATATAATTCTAATTTTTATAATGATGATAATTTTTCCCTTATCAGTCACTTCATAAAACCAAATATATTTTAATTTTGATTTCCAAAATTTATTCTGAAGGATCTTTCGGCAATTGCCATATTGATCTACAAAATAAATTAAAATATTTGAAACATTACAAATTTTTATAAATTATATATGTACATAAATATGGAACCTTGTTTTAAATTACGATTACATGTATAATATAATATATACTAATAAATTAATTATCAGTCTTTTGAAAAAAAATATATTCCTTGAAGAAATTATCTATAATTTTTATATTGTGGTGAATTATATAACGTGCAGCTGTTTGTGCTAATAAGTTCCTACAATTTACTTTAATTTACAGATTTTTAAAAGCAATAATGATGATATCAGAAGGTATATCATTTACATAGATTGTTGTAAGCGCGCCAATATGTCAAGCCACGTCAGAGTCTCAGGACAAGGTAATTCACCAAGACGTATATTGGATTATGTAAATGTTTTGGTGTACTATGAAATCACGCAGAACATGACCGCGTCACGTAGTTGGAATAGACTGTAGTGAAGTTAATCAATCCATGTAATAGCATGGCTAATAGTTTGGGTCCTTTGTTGTTTCGCTCTATTAAGACCAGTGACCAGGTGAGAGAAACAGACAGACGAGACAGGAGTCAAGAAATAGAGACGCAAAGAATCTCAAAACTGTAAGCATGCTGTGCATCACTTGTTTACTAAGCTAATATTTAAAATCATAAACGTTATTACAAACACATTCTAATTATCTATCTTGTAATGAATACTTTTTGGTGGTGGGTTTAATGATTGATTTAAAAATGAAATTTACTTTTAGGTATTATTTATAAAATCATGATGAGAGTTTGAAATTGCGAGCCGTGTGTCAGCGAATGTTCTTGAAACTCGTTTCTAGAAGTTACAGGCAAATGGCGTCTTGATGTCTGGCTGGTTGCTGAGTCAATGGGTTACGTTGGTGTCGGGATGTCTTTTGGTTCGAGGTGTCGAAATCAACATTTGCAAGTTCATCTCGTTCTCTTAGGAAGAATCTAATCTCTCATCTCACCCTTCTCCTCCTAAACTTTGATTTCAAAACAAACTTTCCATTTCCTCCATCAACACGAAATTCTGGTTACAGGCTGTTTTCGTTTCAAATTATAATCTAGGTCTGTTGCTGCTAATTTCTTTTCTGATCCAACTTCGACTCCTTGGCTCCGCCTGTTTGGAGCGTTGTCGATTACCGAGTTGATGACGACGATTTAATTGGCTCCTTATTGGTGACAAAATCTGGCGTGTGGTTTTGGAAATTTATCTTGGGGTTGATGAACCTTTCGCATCAAATTGTCACGAACCTTGAGCGACATCGGCCCTGAACAGGTTTCGAGTGATTCAATTCATACTATGGATTACAATTATAACATCCTGTTATAATACCACTTAAACAGCATGACGAAAACTCCGCTTGCATTTAACACGAGAAAGTGGAATCATTTCTCACACCTTCCTTTGTTTCTAGCTTGTTTCGGAAACGATTTTACAACGTTACAAACAAAGGAACCCTGTTCCTTGTTTCCCGCTACAATAGGAAACATAAGGGAATAATGAACAAGTGTGGACGTGTTCAGTCAACGAGAATCCCGTACGAGTGAGATAGAGATTGCCGTGGCCCTGGGTCATACAGATAATATTTTATTTAACTTGACAATGAGTAACTATGACCAACAAATAAACCAACCTTATACACCTTTTTGGGGGAAATTAATTCAACGGCGCATAATTGCAGTCTCTCAGCTTCATCTAGTGTAGTGTAGCGCAGTAGAACCCGCGTCCATTTTTTTTATTATTTAAGGAGATTATCGACGCTTGTGGAGCGCCATCAACAATACCTTCCTGTCGGCAAGTCTCAAAAGAAGCCGACAACAGAGGAGTAACTTCATGTTACAATACTTTATACCGAAATTTTGAAAAACAATGAGTTCTTAGGGCATTGTGTTTTTAGAGAGCGGGTTGGACGGTTGAGTGAGACGGACGATAGGATGGACACGGAGCGGATGAGCTCCCCTGAAGGTTGTAGTGAGAGAGCGGCGAAGGACATGGATGAGTGAAGATGTAAATTATGAATTAAGTAACTTTTGAGTTAAACGTGAAACAAGGTGATGGCGAGAGGATATTTAAAGAAAATGGTTGACAGATTTCTGGTGATACAAGGAGGTGGAGAGAAGAGATTGGCAGCAGAGAAGTTACGTCGAGAGGAGATTTGTGAGGTGGCAGCGGAGAGGTGGACCATGCTTGGATCAGTCCAGGAAGCAGGGAAGAACGGTCTTAACAACTCAGGTTCGTCAACAAACAAACGAATCTGCTACACGTGTTCATCCAAACCATTAATACCCTGAGATCTTTAATACAATCCCATTTTAATTAATTATTTTTGTACATAATATATATACGCACGACTCATATTAAAATTATTGTGTTTACAATTAATAAATGTATGTATTTAAAACCAATTATTAATTTCATTAATTAATATTCCCCCCAATTCTTTTACAGTAGTGATTCTCAAACTGAGGTCTGCAGGAAAATATTAGTGATCCCCGAAATATAATTAATATTTTATTTTCCTAATAAACAAAAAATAATATGGTCACAAAAGTATCTATTAATTGAAGTATTGCGGAAGCTTTTGACTTATTGTCATAGTGATCCATTTAAAAATGGTCTCCTTATTTAAGGTGTTAAATTTCGCTGTTGTTAAGACATATTAAGTATGTCTTGTTGCAAAGAGGTTTTCACGCCTTGTTTATTTAATAGGTTAGGCGCATGTTGTTTATTGCGATAGATGTTGTGAAGTTACCAATTCAGGCAATTTGTCACTATTTTTAACAGACACTAGTGCCACAGAGGAAGAAGAAATGGAAAAAATCTACGAAGAAATTGAAGAAATAATTAAGTATGTCAAGGGAAACGAGAATTTCATAGTAATGGGTGACTGTAACTATGGACTACGGTAAAGGAATAAAAGGAGAGATAGGCTAGAAGAATTTTGTATTGAGCACAGATTAGTTGTGACGAACACCTGATTTAGGAATCATGAAAGAATCATGGAGGAAGCCGGGGGACATGGACAGGAACCAATTAGATTATATAATGGCTAGACAGAGGTATAGAAATCAGGTGCTAAACTCCAGACGGACCCAGGATCAGATATAAACTCTTACCATAATCTGCTGGTTATGAAATCCAAGCTGAAAATGAAGAACTTAAGTAAGGGATTAAAACAAAAAGATGGGAATTAGAAAACCTGCAACAACAGGGGGTGCTTCAGAGTTTCAAAGAAGATATCAAGAGTAGATTAATATAGAAACGAGAAAGAAACAATATAGAAAAGAAATGGGAACTTTTGAAGGAAGAAATGACTGGAGCAGCTAAAGAAAAAATAGGAATATTAGCTCAGATCAATAGGAAAGCATGGATAATACACGAAATAATGAAAATGATTGATGAAAGGCGTAAATATAAAAACGTGAGAGATACAAATGGTAAAGAGCAGTACAGACGCTTGAAGAATGAGATAGATAGGAAGCAAAAATCATCCAAAAGGGCTTGGCTACAAGAGAAATGCAAAGCGGTTGAAGACTTTATGATGAAAGGGAAAATAGACGCAACTTATAAGAGAATCAAAGAAACATTCGGAGAGAGGAAAAATATTAGCAAGAACATCAGGAGAGCGGATGGGAAGCCAATTATGGATAAAGAAGAGAAAGCAGAAATCTTGAAGGAATATCTAGAAGAACTGTATCACGGTGGAAATCTAGATCAGTAGGAATAGAAGAAGAAGTGGAGGTGGATGATGAAGATTTGGGGGTCTTAATTTTAAGGTGTGAGTTTGACAGGGCCATGGCTGACAGACCCGAGCAATTGTAAAGCGCCAGGAATTGATAACGTTGCAGCGGAGTTGACAAGATCATCGGGCGAAGAAGCAATATCAGGGTTGTTCAGGATAGTTTGCGAAATTTATGAAACAGGAAGAATACCAGAAGATTTTAGTAAAAACATAATAGCATAATAGCTGATACATACAGGACAATTAGTTTAGTATCTCATGCGTGCAAAATATTAACGAGAATAGTATATAGGAGGATGAAACGTCAAATAAAATGCGAGTTACGAGAAGATCAATTTGGTTTTAGGAAGAATGTAAGGACAAGAGAAGCAATATCGATTTTGCGGCTTATTTTAGAAGACAGAATATGAAAAAACCGGCCTACGTTCATGGGGTTTGTAGATTAGAAGTAGCGTTTGATAATGTGAAGTGGAACACTTTAATAAGGATTTTGAAGAACACAGGAGAAAGGAGGCTTTTACAGAACCTCCACAGAAGACAGGCAGTAGTAATTAGAATAGAAGACCAAGAAAAAAAGGCATAATCAAAAAAGGAGTAAGTCAAGGATGCAGTCTGTCGCCCATGTTGTTTAACTTATATATAGAACAGGCGATGAAGAAAGTGAAAACGGAATATGGAAAAGGAATCATACTGCAAGGAGAACAAGTGAAAACCTTACGCTTTGCCGACGATATTGTAGTATTAGGGGAAACATTAATAAATAGCATGAACGAGGTCCTGGGAAAGAGTTCAATATGAGGATGGATAGAGGGAAGACCAAGGTAATGGAGTGTAGTATGGGAAACAGTGGAATAACAAAGGCTGTTAGAATTGGGAGCGTAATAACTAGAGTAGGATAGCACAGGCAAGGAAGGCTTTCGCAAAAAAGAGGAATATTAGGAAATCGTTGCTAAAAATGTTCGTATTGAACGTGGCGTTATATGGGTGCGAAACGTGGACGATAGGAGTTGGGGAAAGGAAAAGAACTGAAGCCTTTGAAATGTGCTGCTATAGGCGAATGCTGAAAATGTAGATGGGTGGATAGAATCAATAACGAGGAAGTTCTAAACAGAATTGGAGGACGCTGACCAAGAGAAGGGATAGATTAATAGGCCACGTTTTAAGACTTGAGGGTCTTGTAAAATTATCATTAGAGGGAAGTGTGTGGGGTAAGAATAGAAGAGGGAGGCAAAGAATGGAATACGCTAAGGAGATTAAGGAGGATGTGGTAGTTATGAGGAATGAAAGGACTTGCCCAAGATAGGTTAGCATGGAGTGTTGCATCAGACCAGTTTTAGGACTGGATACCACAACAACAACAAATTTAAGGTTTCTGATGTTTTCATTTCCATTGCGCGCGTAATGTAAATTGTACACCTGGATAATTAAATAATTTAAGACGTAAACAATGTAATTGTTAGGGGTACAGTAATTCGTTGTTTAAAGATATTTCCAATTTCCCTATGAGGTTCGTGATGAAGAACAGTTAGTAAAAACTTGTTGAGAAAATGCTAATTAAATTGTTAAGAATTTTCTTTTCGATAAAAACCAAGAAGCTTCAAAATCAATGTCAGCGCGTACCTGTGGGGAGTGGAAGACAAGGACAGGAACAGTTGCTAGGACTACCACCCAGGGAGCCTGTAGAAATACAACGCAGCTCAGCTTTCTATCACCCCAACAAGCGATCACTACCAATATTCCATCACCAACTTTATGGCGCTTGTGGTGGCCACAGAAGTTTCTTTCCTGTTTGCCCAGTTTCTCTTACAGACGTTCTTCCGCTCGCCTAAGAAAATTTTCAATAGAATAGAAAATCGAAATTTTTTAATACTTACGATCGACGGATTGAGGATAATTGCGTAGTTTTTAAATTTAAGCATCAAGTTGGCGTCCCGATTGAGGTCCGACAGGGCAGTATATTGATTCGCTTCTTTGTTCCGAGGGACGGGCTTCCTACTATATTACGAATTTCCACAATGTCAAAATCGTTGAATTACATTGATGACAGTCGTGTTGTTTTACAGTTCCTGCGCCATAATATTTTTATGGCTCCTTTTGCGAACTTTTATGTTGCTTTGGAAAATATGGCTGTGGACTTTGGTAGGTATTTGAGTTCTTTCTTTTTCTAAGCTTGAAACAGTCTTCACATAATTCTTGAATGGAAGAACAGATAAAGGAGGAATGAGACCGTTTTCTCAATTGCAAATGGTATAACATGATACGATTTTTTCAAAATATATTTATAACAGTCGCATCGACTGTCTGGTCATTAGCGACCACAGTGACAACTATTTACATATTATTTACAATTATTAAGTTACAGAAAAATACTGGTAATGTCCATTTTTGTGCTCGTTACCACTAACTAATAACATTTCTTCTTTACATTTTTAAAATAGGAGGTCTTTTCCGGTAAAAGCATGTATAAATTCCTCTCGGGTTTCCAACCCTCAGACTGAAGATGATGGCAGGGCAAGCCATTGAAACGTCACTGATAAACTCTTTGACCCGGTTGGAAACCCGAGAGGAATTTATACAATCTTAACATTTGATTTACTACGATTTTAATTACAGTATTTTCACGATTAATAATTTTTCCTACGAGTGAAAAACGCTAGACTTACAGGAATTATTGTTTCTTCCGAAATACTTCCGTGCTTTTATTATAACATTTTAACAACAACATGGGTTTCAATGTAAGTATTGAAATGCATTTCCGATTGAAAAGTATTCTTAGGCCAGGGTTTCTCAACGGGTGGGTCGGAACATGTCTAGTGGGGGCGCGAGATATGGAAGTAATAAATGAAAACAAATATTGTTAGTTGAACATCAATGTATTTGAAAACAAGATTACATAGTTTTTGGTCTACTTTTACAACTCATTTAGATAAATGAATGAGAAACTTGAAATTGTTTGCATTTTACTAAATTTTGAATGTCTGTATTTATTTGAGTGATACACAATACAATGTCTTTTTCCAAAGTTTCTTGATTTCGTTTTCAAATTTACCATAATGGAAAATCCTCGTTCACAATTCTAGGATATTGCAAATGGCATCAACACTTTCAATGCTGCTATTGACAGGTCTGGATATTCCAAATTTATTGGCACATGCATTATTGAAACTTAATTGAATCGCCTGATCAGTCGATCAGCTTGTGAATTGCCGGTTCATTTTTGAAGGCTTCTTACTGTCAGCTGACGTCGCTTAACAAATTAAGGGCAATAATCGTCTTAAATACATGCTACACGTTAAATTTATTGTAATTAAAAATAATTAAAAGTAACCCACTATTTCAGTAAATATAGACATTTATCAATTGTTGATATAATTAACATGGTTAATTTAATTTTGCAATTCATAGGGAGTCGCCAAAATATTTCACCTATAAAGGGGGTCGTGGGACCTAAAAGGTTGAGAACCCTTGTCTTAGGTTATCGGGAACGTGGGAAATAGAAGGCGATATATTCGCCATTATTAGGAATTTAATACTTCCTAGAGGAATCTTTACAAATTCTTGTTCCGCCAGTATCCAACGAAACGTTAATAAGCCAGCAATTAATTTCATAAGAATGTAGTTACTGTTCCTTTGAAGCGTTTAGATATGCATTTGCGTACACGATAGTCTTGCGGTAGTCTAGTCTAGTCTAGTCTTGTGAGAAGCAAGGAAATCCCGTGTGAATAGCGCCCTTAGTCAGGCGTAGTCACTTCCCCTCACCTCCTCTTCCCATCAAACCCAAGGAACATGGACCATTTCTCTACCTTCCAGCGGTTGCGATTCTTACCAAATGCGTTTCAGCGTATTGGGAATCTTGGCAAAAGTCCTGGCACTTTTTACATAAATTCAAAAATATTTGAGATTATGTTCTACTTAAAATTGAAAAGTGTTGGCTACTTCTGCAGAATTCTTCTAATGGATGTTATTCAATAGCATTTTGTTACATTTGTAATGTATTACAGCGTAACATTCTTATAAGACCTCTGGAGTTTTAAGTAGACTTCTTTTAACTAAAAGATTTTGTTTGTGATGAGATGAACTTTAATGACATCTGAGAAGGATGCTTTTACAATGCTATGCCAAGGACACATTCCCAACACAGTAACAGGGAAAATGACAAGAGAATGGGGAAGTAACCTGATGTAGGTCCTCCATCAGCATTTTATAATATGAATTATAATGCATAATAACTTGAATAATTCTCAAGATATATACGGGATTACTAGTCTAAATTTAGAATAATGTTCCCATAATGGGAACCAATTTTCAAAACTAGCAGAAATATTGATATAGTACACTGAACGTTTTTCAATAACTACAAAAAAAAATGAGACAAATAGATGGCGATTGCATATTCCGTTTCTGACGAGGTTTCTTGTCTGTCTAAATGGACAAAACTAATAATTTAAGAATATAAATTATTATACATTGTTAAACTTAAGCTACAGCCAATTAATTGTCATAATTAAGCCATTTCGACAAAAGATTTGGAGAGTAATTTTCAAAATTACAGGTATATGAATCCTGGGTTCTAATATTGTAAATATTTTTAAAAATAGAATCTGTCTTCGATTGAACATTAACTGAATGATAACGATGAGAAACCCTTGGCTTTAAATCAATCATAAGTTTAATAAAAACCAAAATTATACTTTTATTTTTATTATAAGTTTTATTAAAATTTTGAGAAGATCTAGGCATATGGCGTAGTTATCGACAGTTAGAAAACATCAAATTAATTGAAACATTACAAAAACACATTATATATGAAATTTGTACAAGATGATAACTAAATTTCATTATAATATATTTTAAATCATTAACCCACTATAAATACCTTTATAAGGGTCAAACACATCCGCTCGAACTTTGGTGGTGCGGAGTTAAAAGAAAGGAGACAGCCAGGGGCAATAAAACCCAGACATCATGGCGCGCATGGGGTGTTGCCCAATATAATATTTGTTACATCCTTACAATTAAGTTTATATATTACATTATTTTGTTCTTTAATAATAATTTTATCTTCTGCATTAGTTAAATAATTTCTTATCTTATTAATACCATTATGTTTGAAAACGTTTACAAATTTTAGTATTAATTTTTCAATGTATGTTAAATAATAATGCCGTATATTATTGACTGTATGGTTACTTATTCGTTGTCTAACTACTATTTCTGAAGTGGTGAGACACTTCACACGGGAGGCATCAAAAAAACAGACCAGGTGCTTACACATTTGTTAGCCCAAGAAGTCGCCGAGCCTCTACGGCATACAAACATTGACGAAATCATCCCAGTAAGGCGCCTGGCCCGGATGGCGTTTAGAAAGCATTACTCAAGCAGCTCTCCCTCCGAGCACTCGAACAGATCACGTACGTCACGAATGCCATCTTCCGCACACAACACTTCCCGTGCTCAGGGAACAAGATACCAAAGCCCAACACTATCCAATCGCACACGCGACATATTATTGTGTCCTTCAACCCATGGAACTATCGTTGAGGTTTTTATTTCCCAGGGAGAAAATTCTTTAGGTCCAATTATCAACACTCTTTTCCCTCAACCCCACGCTCTTCATTCAGCTTCTCTAACAATCTATCTATGTGTTAAAGGTTATTATTACCTAGGTACGGATGAAGCGTAAGTTCCTGCCGGTTGTGTAGCAGTTATCTTATGAACAGCACGTGCAGAGGGGATGCAGAAAGTGGTCACCCTTATACTGGTGGTGCGTACTTTCTCGGGGGCACCGGGCGTCAGGTTTTGGACAAGACAGTTCACTTGAAGATGACGACGTGATTGTTGACGAAACATCGTGTATGTTAAACCCTGGAGCATTTCCAACATATAATTCACCGAGAAACCAGTAAAACTTAATTATTTTTATAGTTTATATTCTTCTTCTTCAGGCGCTACAACATTATTGTCTAATTGTCTTGGCCTTCTTAACAACAGCCTTCCATTATTTCCTATTGTTTACTTTCTGAGTCCAATTCGTGATCGTCATATTTCTGAGATCCTTTTGGACGTCATCTTTTCATCTTGTCTTCGGTCTACCTTTAGTCCTGGTTGTTAATGGACTCCAACAGTAAATTTTCTTCACTTCACTATCCCCAAATTTTGATTTTCAATTCCCGAACTAACTTCTATACGTCCAATTTCACTTATCCTTTTTTAATGGCCCACTATTTGACATTCCCTTCTCACCCACTACATTATTTGATTCAACATCACCAAACATTCCGTTCTTTATTTCGTCGCAGATGGCATCGAAAACTTAACTCTTCCGAATCCATTGTTTGTCTATTAATTACTATATAATAATTGCTGTTTAATTTATATTTTACTTCACTTAATTTCTTTTTATTCCTAAGTAGCATGGAGTGGAAATTTAATAATTAACACTAATTTTTTAATTTGTTCGATTTTGTGCTACTGTCCTCCTTTATTTCTTCAGCTACTCCCGAAGGAAAGTTGTAGCTCGTTCCACACAGCTGGAATTCAATATGCCTACAAATGCTACAGTGCTTTACCGTTATTCCTATTGACCATTTCACAATTACATAAATCGTAACGGCATCAACTCTTCGCAAGCGGCCAGCGAATTTCTTTCTCCAAGGAGGATATTATTATACACATTTTTATGTACCACACGAAAATAACTATGATCTCACCCAAAAATGTTATTGTCTTAATATACCATGTCACACACTGACAACATTATGTTTCTTGTGTTACATGTGTGATTGGATCAGAGCGCAGTATTTATTCCAAGCACAAGCCGATTTGGTGTTGGTATGCGGCAGGCAGATGGAAATGGTCGAGAGGAAGCACAGATAAATTCCGACAGATAGCACCGACTACATTTGAAGTTTGTGTGAGCATGACATGAACGTATTCTACAGGATATTGAGAGCAGCTGTGCAAGCTCTATCCCGTGCTAGGATTATCACTAACAGGAAACTTTTACGGGATTTGTGTTGTCACTATTCTTCATTGACGAGGCGATCTTTATTAGAGATGGCATATCAACCTACACAATCGTCATGTGGTATGCTTCTGGATATACCACGTGGTCAGGGATTGGGCGCCACCTGCGATGGCTCTTTACGCAGGAATAAACTAAATACAATAAATATCGTAAAGTAAAATGAGTTTATTATAAACAAAACAAAAAAACTTAAACATGAAATATTTATTGGTCTGCTCTACAAATTTACCAATTCCGAAGGGCTAACAAATGAGACAAGGATAACCCTGGTGGTTTTGGTTACAAACCCGCGGCCGCGTGATCATTCATGGCCAACACTTACCAAAAGCCGGAACATTGAGGAACTGTGGGACGCTGCTTGTTCTGCGGCGCTAACAGGACCATATCTCTCGCCGTCTTTACCACAAGTGTCCGTCTCTGAAAAATCGATGAAAGGCAAACATAACGTCTTGTCAGTTAATAGTTTTGTGGCGTGTATCATGAGTGCAGAGTTTATTAATATTCAATAATAATTATACAATTATTGTGATAAAGCGCAGTAGGACCCCTTCCTTAATTTTATTCAAATTTTAGATTTTGAAATGATCGAAATCCAGCAAGAATATTGTAACTCGAAAAACAGGTAGGCAGGCAAGCAAGAGGTGGGTTTTTCCTGGCACTAGGAATCTGCCTGTTTGCAGATTAGGCTTATTTCCCAAGGACTCTGTTCTCTTTGCTTCTGCAACGCCCGGTATTATTTTAATTAAAGAACTGGAGAGGACCCTAAAGTTCGGGGACGAAAAGTTTTCTTTTTTGTTTATTTTTCATTTTTGACTTTTTGCCACTCCTTGTCTTTTATTTATAACATTAAGTCAGATTATATAATTACTTTATTTATAAAATTATTTCATGTCTGACCTTTTACCATTCTTGGTGTTTTATTTATTTATAATTAAATACATGTTTAAAAAAAGTATCTTTTAGATACTTGTATAAACAAATAATAATTTACGTATTAGGAGGGTAATAATTAATTTGTTCTTAAACATTCAATTAAATGTAAGAAGATATACAGCAAGACTAGCGCTGTCAGTTTGATGCATTGTAAGTAACCAAAAGCACGCCTTCAGCTGTATAAGAGACCATTGCACAATGAACGTTTGAAGTGCTGCTTTTCAGTAAGCCACTATGGCCAATGCTGTGATTGGCTTGCACTGCGCAACAAATTTAATGGTTCACCTATCTTCTTCCACCATAGATAAACTTTCCTCCCTTCCTCTCAACTTTTTCCATGCTCTTATTGGTCAGCCTATGGCTAAACCCAACATCTCCTCCTTAGCCCATTTTGAGAAAGGGGGCCAAAATAGAAGTGTTTGTGCCTTTTCGGGAATTTTCAGCGTCGCCCTTTGTCCCGAAAGTTCCAACTCTTGGCTTTGTGTTGGCTACAAATGAAATAATTATAAAATATAATATAATGCACCATAGTCATTTGTGGGTTACCGAAAATCGGTTATACGTTCAGCATCAATGTTTGGACAGCGATTCGTGGCGACAATCAACTTTGTCCAGTTATTCTCCCACAATGCCTCAACAAAAAAGCGTATGTGGACTTACTCCAGAAAAATTTGACTCTTTTAATGACATTGCAGAGTTGTTTAATTGTAGAGTGGGCAAGAAATGCAAGAAATTTACACAAAGTATACTCAAGGAAAGTAATTGTATCGTATATTTTATTGCGCAAAGTGTTCTGTTTTATATAAAACCAAAGTCTCTTGACTGGATTGAGCTCAGGCGTGTAGAGTGGTAGGTATATAATCTCAATATTTTTAAGCACCTTTAAATTTTTTGACTTATGCCAAGTAGCACAAACCATAACAATATTCCCTCGTGTTCCTAAATATTGTGACATATGCTTAAGAAATATGTTCATACAATATGTTGACATTCGGTGCAAATAAGCAAGAGTAAGCTGAGTACCAACTGTCTCTCCATTTCTAAGATTAACTGCACTATAGAAATAAAAATTTTGTGTACCTAATTTCATTTTAGCCTTTTTCCTGATGCCATTTTTAAACTACCTTTGAATGTGTGCCAAACCTTTATTCATCTCAGCTGAGTACCAACTGTCCGTCAGGGCTTCACGCAGCCGGCAATGAGAGGGCTGACGGTCACGTGCCAATGGTGACGGTGGATTCGGATTAAGCTGTCGTCGGCGTCTCTCCACTTCCGCTCACAAGTCTCCAATATTTTTAAATAATTTCAGTCCGTCGCCTTTTGCGACGTCTTCCAACTCAACACGTGGCCGCCATCTCTCTCTAAGGACTGTCTCCAACCCTTTTTTTTTGGTTAACAGGCTACATGAGGGTGATCCTGAAACAGGCAACTCCCCTCTCATAGCATAGGAAGGAAATTGAAAAGGGCGGATGCGGAAGGTAGAGCAAGGTATCCAATGGTTGACTAGGGCCCCCGGCTGTAGTTTAAGGATTCTACCCGGTGTTTCACCTAAAGAGATGCAGGAAAAACCTGCATCAGGTAGTTCGATTGACGTCGTGTCCTCGCGTATTTATTTAGCTGCCTTTTTTTGTGCAACTATTAAGCTAGCTGACAGGCCGCTGTTGCCACCCCCACTTCTCACATCTGGCCTCTAACCCTTGACGAAAAAAGGGGATGCGTCCCATTCACGTCCCCTTGGCGAAACATTTAACAAAATAATTTTATAAACACTACAATATATTTCTTTGTTTCGTTTTGTGGCTCAAAATCCACGAAGAAGAATGAAAGTGATTCCTTGGATATCCTACGGTTCATGATGACTATATTTCGCACATTATGTCTCTTGTTCCAATTCGTTTTCAATGTCTTTGACTAGAATGGAATGATTAATATGTTAAATTGCCACTCTGTATGCGCTTTCTTCTATGTTTTCTATGATTCCTCGCCAGTTTACAAAACTTTTCAATTGTGTGTGCATTTATTTTGATGAAGTCGTTATTTAACGAACTGTTTTACTTCTTCTACTACTACGGACCAATTATCCACCATGCCATTAAATTTCTAGACTCCGTTTCTAATCGGGGAGGTTTAGTATTTTCCAGTTGCATTATCTCGTGCTTTTTCGAAGTTATCGTCAAATTTGCGTTGAATAATAAATTATAATGGTTGTTTATTTATATAGGTTTCAGTTCTTGGGTGTTTATATATTTTTTATTCATATAAAAAACTTTTATCATAAAGATTATCAGTTTGTAAAATAAATGATCCAGTTTATACAATATTAAAATAATGGATACAAAATTAAAATAGTGTATATAATTAACATGGAGACATGTATGTAGGTTAATCCATTTAATTAATGGGTTAGGTTTCTTTTGTGTGTGTTTGTGCCTGAGAGGCATACGACATGCGTATGTGAGGGTTGACAGGCAGGGAACTGATTATTGGAGGATATATGAGGATGTGGTGTGCAGGCATGATGGTAGTTAGGATGTGCGTGCATGTTCAGGGGGAAGAATAAGATCAATTGGGAGTTTTCTTTTGAGCCTAGGGAAACGTGAAGATGGAGGAGGATTGTCATAGAATTGCTGGATCGTGGGGTTTGGGTGGTTGAGGGAGCTTTTAATTAGGGAGGTTATGGATTTGGGGATTACGGAGATAGTTTGGGAAGTTTGATGTTATGAAGAATGGCGGAATTTCTAAGAGAGTTTGTAATGGTGCGTAGGATTATGTTTTGTTTGAATTTTGGCTGAATAGATTTTGGCTGTTGTTCCCCATATGGACGAGGCATGGGACCAGGTGGCTTGTATTATGGAGACATATAGGAGGCGTTTTGTGCTTATGGTAACAATGACTATAGGGGATATAGGGTTCTGAATTTATGGAGAGGAGAAGATTAATATGAGGTTTTCATGACAGTTTTGAATCAAATATGACTCAGAGGTAGGTGGTTTTTGTAGGGATTAATGAATTGTTTGGATAGAGATGGATTTGGGGAGGAGAGTTTTTTGTTATTGTGAATGGGACTGTTATTGATTTGGTGGGGTTGATGCTGATTCGCCATTGTTCTAGGTTGCTTAGCGCTGAATGTAGTGAGATGAGAGAGGAGATGGCTATGTCGTCTGCTAGTGTTGGGATGAAGATGTTGTATAGGAAGGGGCAATTGCACTTCCCGCCGCGATTGAGTGAGGTTGTGAGAGGTGGTTATATATTTTGATAGAGAAGGTTCTGTTAGAAAGGTAGTTTAGGAATATTCTGTAGTGTGTGTCGTTTAGGAAGTAGGGAAGGTTGATGGATTTTATCAAAATCTTTTTCGATGTCTATAAAGTTGGTGATGAGGTATTTGCGTTGTTCAAAGGAGTTAGGAGAGACAGTAGGTATATTTGATTGGGGGCAGGAGTGTTTTGGGCAAAAACCGTATTGCGTGTCTGGAATGAGGAAGGAGATTTGATCGATAAGGTGGGGGAGTAGTTTTTAGAATAATTCGGATCCTGTAGGAAGAAGACTTATTGTACGGTAATTTTCAGAGTGGGATTTTGGTTTGTTTGGTTTAGGTTTCATTATTATAGTGGCGTGTTTCCATTTCGTTGGATACTAGGTAGTTCTGACGATGGCGTTGAAGATGTACGTGATTAAGATTAACGTTGTCATAGGAAGATATTTTAGGTTGCGGTTGGTGATGAGGTCGTGACCTAGGAAGACTTCGATATTTAGGTTTTCTATTGCGGTTGATATTTGGGGAGGGGAGATGATTGTATTCGTTGTTGGAGTTTTGCTGCTATGTTCTGGTTGTGATTGTGAAGAAGCAGCTGTTGGGGGAGAATTTCTTGGTCAATAGTTGGACGGTTTTTGGGAGGGAGACGTAAACCATTGATTGTCTTTAATTCTTCTTTTTGGGTGTTAATACTGGAACCAATTTCAGAATATGTCGCACTTGATGTATTGTTTATATTAGAAAGATTTGATTACTGTAGGACATTGAACTATTGAGGCTGGAAAGGTGGTTGCGTTTACTTGTGTATTCCACTTTACGACTTGGAACGTGTACGCATAGCGCTGCATTCAAATAAATGTTTATTCCTAAAATACCCTGAGCTTATACAATGCGATCTGAGTAACAGAGTACGCTGTTAAGCTTAAGAGCAGCACCCGTCTCAATTATCAAACATTCTCTTTTTATATTTGAAATGACGAATGATATAGAATACGTAATATTATCCAAGTGTATCAAATATGGCCTACTTAATGTATTTGATGTACGAGTTAATTATACTGAGCTCGGCGCGCTCTGACGTTTTAGAAATTGTAATAACATTTTTAGTTTTTAAAATCTAATTGCTTAAATTATTTTATTAAAATCATCACATTTTGACATTACTATTTACAACATGCAAAGTTCAAAGCTTTTAGAACACAATTTACGTGTGGATAATAATAATGCCCCGCAAATGTCCTCCATTTTCATTCACACTGTAATAAACTTATTACATTGTGGGAGAATTGATTAATGTGTGGGCTTGTGCAATATTTTAATGATGTGTGGAGGCCGAACGATCTGCTACTGTTTCAAAAAGATTAGATTATGATGTCTGTTGTTGTTTATGTTAACAGGAATTTATTATAGTGTATGTTTATGTTGTTTGTTGTTGTGGTATCTAGTCCTAAGACTGGTCCTATGCAAACTTTCCATGCTAACATACCTTGCGCAAGCCTTTTCATGTTCGCATAAGTAGCACATCCCACATCCTCCATAATAATCTTAGCGTATTTCATCCTTGGCCTCCGTCTTCTGTTCTTACCCCACACACTTCCCTCTAATGTTAATTTTACAAGACCCTGATGTCTTAAAACGTGGCCTATTAATCTATCCCTTCTCTTGATCAACGTCCTCCATATTGTTCGCTCTTCCCCTATTCTGTTTAAATCTTCCTTGTGAGTGTTTCTATCCACCCATCTGATTCGCCTATAGCACCACATTTCAAAGGCTTCAGTTCTTTTCCTTTCCCCAACTCCTATCATTCACATTTCGCAAACCATATAACGCCACACTCCATACCAACATTTTTAGAAACGATTTCCTAATATTCACATTTATATTAACCGCAAGTAAATTCCTGTTCTTCGCGAAAGCCTTCCTTGCCTGTGCTATCCTACTCTAGTTATTACGCTTCCCAAGTAGCAGAATTCCTTAACATCCGTCAAAATATCCCTTCACAATCTAACAGCCTTTGTTATTCCACTGTTTCCCATACTACACTCCATCACAAGTCAAAAAAAGATACGGACTTTTTTTTCGCATCTTTGGAAAGTAAATAAACAAAATGTCAGCCATTATAGACGCGCAGTCGTTGTTCGTAATTCAAATGATCGATGAGTGAGTCGATGTGAATAGAAATGAAAGGGGGGGTTCATTATTTAAGTTGGATATTAATAATGAATTTTTATAATAAAATAAGAAAACAATTTACTTTAAAAACAACCAAATTTTACATTAATCTTACAATGCTGCTATTGCGATCTTTTTGCCGGCTATCCTTTCTTAAATTAAAACTACATATACATTAACAAAAAATGATACAAATAAATTACTTAAAACTAAACAATTCTATCTCTAACCTCAGGGCCTTCTCATAGAACAAAATATTTTATATAAATATACTCGGACCTGGCAGTGCAGAATATCAGCAAAGAGTCTCAGGGGTAATTACCCTGTCGGCTTAGTGAATATTCCAGCTCTTTCCTCCTAATTGGGTCGTCCTCTCTCCAGATCACAGCCGCCGCCGCTGTTATTCTTCCTGGTTCAATAACAATTCCAACCACCGGTCCAGAAACCTCTCTCGGAATCTGTCCCCAAATCTGTCTTGCCATCTCTCCCGTCTCACCGCTCTCGAAAAATCTGTCCAAATCTCTCCTAAAATCTCTCTGCACGCCTTTTGAAAATCTATTCCCCACTTCTTAGGTCCATATAACCCAGGTGGCAGGGATGGATATTGATCAATAATATTTATGGTTACACTTGGGAAAACACACCACCCGATGCCGCCAACTCTCACCAAAATTGGGAAACATCCCGGGAGCGACGTGAAGTCAGGGTTTTACTGCCACCGGCTCAAATCCTGTCTCCTTTCATTTGACTCCACACCCCCAAAAGCTCAATCAAGGGCCTTTGACCGTTACACAATGCTTTACTGAAAATGGAAAAAATTGAGTACCGAGCAGTCATTAAATATTTATTTTTGAAAGAAAATACGCGTACACAAGTCAGAGACGAGTTGGACGTTGTGCACGCAGACTCTGCACCATCCTTTATCACCCTGAAATTTTAACGTATCTGCCATAGCTTGGGAGTCGTTGAACGTTCCGAACATCCAGAAACTGCAAACAATGGGATAACATCACTCAAGAGCACCAAACGCAGCAGGGCAACCGTCGAATTAAAAAGAGAGGGGTAGCACAGGTTATGAATATCTCCAAAAAAGTGTTTATCTCATATTGAATCAGGGTTTAGGTCAGCGCGTTGGGTGTTAGCTCACGTTATACCAGAAACGTATTTGAACGAACATTTCCAATGTGGAACAGTTAGCGCAATAAATCAGACTCTTTCGCGCCTATTAATTACTATAGATGAAACTTGGATACACCAGGCACAATAAATATCGCCAAACCAGTAAATTGCGAAGGGGCAAGAATGTTTTTTCTGCTGTTTTTTTGTTATTTTTATCGATTACCTTAAAACTGTAAAGCTGAAAACGGTTATATTTGAAAAAAAAAAGATTCCGGATGGCAATGCGCCAACTCATACCTCACTGTTTGCATTATTTAATCTAAAAATGGGCAGATGCAAAAAACTTAAACAATAGTTAATAATCTGGAGGTAAGAACCATATTTAACCTATAATTAACAATATAATTATATTACTTCAATATAAATCATATTATTAGAAGATAAATTTTTATAAAGGTATAATATTGTTTTTGCCTGAAAAAGAAAACACTGGAAATATATTTCACTTTAGTATATTGTTAGAGATTTCGGATCACTGATCACTTCACTTCACTGTATTACACTGCACTAAACTTTCTTTCTGTTAGAGGAAGTTTCGCAAACCCTCCTGCAGGCAGATTGTTACAGTCATTAATTGTCATATTTAGGAATGAGTATTTTCCAACGTCTGTTTTTTGGTGCCTCGCTTGTAATTTAAACAAGTGATCACTCCTCATTCTATCTGGGATTCCCTGCCAAGGCTCTGTAGCGTAGCTCTTTCTCTTCTTGTCTGTAGTGTATCCTAACCTTTTCGTTCCCATGCCCAGGTCCTATTTGTACGAATTTTGCGGCCCTTCTTTGCACCCTTTCTAAGGATTCTATTTGACTTATTCTGTACGGATCCCATATTCCATAAGTGGGTGTACTAATGACAAATATGCCATTTCCTTAGGTTTCGGATTCCCCTTGTTGAGTGTTCCAATAACGCTTTCCTTGTAACATAGTTTACCTGCCCCCTGCTTACTGTTGAAATAAATGCCTAGGTATTTACAGTTTGTCTCCTCGATCACTGTTTCCCCATCTATTTTATATTCCAAGGCATACTGAACGCGCATTTTAGTAAAACTGATCGCTTTACTTTTACTATTATTGATCTTGATTTTATTTCGCATAGTCCAAGTACTTAGAGTATTTAAGTCAGCTGCGTCTTGTTCCCCAGATATTTCCCTGTAAATTAAACAGTCATATGCAAAAATTCGTACCTTAGAATTTATATTATTTGGCAAATCATTAATAAATATGGGAAACAATAATAATCTCACCAGATACAGCCACAAGCGACTTTCTTTGTTCTCTAAGCTAAAATTTGCTTTCGGAAGACAGACGTTTTCGTCAAATGATGAAGCCATCACCTTTGTAAACAATCATTAGGACTCAAAATATTTTTAGTACTGAATATAAATGCTCCCCCATTTAACAGATGAATTTTCACTTAAATCGCATATTAAAAGTCATAATGTAACACAGCGACTCGCATTACACTGGTTTCGACACCAAATTTGATAGTTTCCTTTTTATTTTCATATGACTCATTTCCACCCTCACATGCTGCAAGGGGTTCAAATTATACACAAATATTGTCGGAGAAACACTACAAATGTTATTGATCTCAATAATTATTTTTGGCACATATATGAGCCTTCATTACATATAAAAGTTCCATCCATTCCCCCTAGGGGTGGTAGCCGTGTCTTATCTACAAAGTATTAGATTTCGTGTCGCGGGGAAAATGGAAACAAAATTTAGTCAAAATTGTTCTATTCTTTAAGTGTATTAAGCAGAAGTGTGTTTTACGCCGTTCAATCCCCCCGTTAGGGGATGAACTGCAATTTAATTATTATTCGAAATGTCAGAATGAAGACTCCAATAGGACCTATTTCGATACCAAAATTCATATTTTTATTTTTGTTTTCATATGACGCCCCCTACACCCCCATTACTAATGGTGTTAAAATTATATGCAAAGAAATTAATCGAAAACGCTATCAAATCAATTAAGGAAATAACGGCAGTTTATGGATTTTTAAAGATTACCGCCCCTCCACCCCCGCCTCTAATTGTGCCTTGTTAGGTTCAAAATTCCGTCGAAATTGTTCCATCCGTTAAAGATAGTATGCGGAAGTCTGTTTTACCCCCTTCCGACCCCTCTTAGGGGATGATCTGTACCTTAGATTGCATTTCTTTCATGTCATAATTTAACTCAGTAGCTCACATTTCACCTGTTTAAAGCCAAATGTTGATTTTTTCCGGTTATTTTATTGTGCTGAAATTTTTCAATTCTCTGCGCGATTTTATTAACTTTTCTTTCCTTAATAACCTTTTGCGAAGTATTTTGAAATCGGCAATGTTCTCAAGTTATGGTGTGACCAACGGAAATAGGGATTCATTTATATATATAAATTTATATATATATATACATATATAGGTAGATTTTATCACCTCCCGCACTCCTAGGAGATTGACACTTGAGTTTGGTATCATTAGATGTTCCACTTTTTTATACAATTGGAAGTTTTCGATATATTTAGATTTCTTTAGATAGATCAACTACACTATAAAATAGTTATTAACACGGGTGTAATATAATTACAAATAGAGGGACAATCTATATTATTATTAGTTGAGTAATTTTTAGTGACTAATATTCAAGGCAAATTGAAGAAAAGAATGTTAGTACATATCTTGCAATTTCAAAGACATGTTTTCATAAATATGATTTTGGTTTAATTATTTAATTATTGACTTCCAGCAAATTTTGTTTTTTTACCTTACATTATTTGATTGACGATAGCCCCGAGTGCAACCTATGTCCAAGACAGCGTATTTCCTTTAGCCTGCGAGACATCGTAACTCTCAGCGATGAGTTTTGAAACACAATTTAATTTGTTTATAATGTCATGTACAATTTTGAACAATGCTTCTTCTGATCTGAATCTTTCTTCAATGGTGCCAATTCTTGATACGTAGCGAACAATCCTTGAAAACTGACTGATATTGATTAACGATAAAAATCGAGAAATGCCTGTCGCACAGTGACAGAGGCCCGTATCTGTCAGTAGTGTGGGTCTTGCACTCCCTACACCCAAAATCCTTTCCGATTGACTTACAATTCCGTCTCGGAATTACTTCGGGGCTCTTCTTCATATTTTATTATTACTGTAGAACGTCTTCTTCGCCCTCCTTTGTCCTCAACGATATTTTAGGTAGGTTCTGCAATTTTGGCCAAGTTTTCCTGACTTTTCAACATATTTGCAAATACGTTTTGTTCTGCCTTCTACACGGCTAGTGTCAAGGCGTGATCCACCATCCATATTGTTATACGCCTCATTACTCGGTTCAACTTTAGCTGGGCCAGTTCTAAGTTGCGAGCGACGATGATGAGAGCTGCCACGTCATCTTATGTGCAACTACAGAGGTGTTATCCGGCATTTCCATTTTCAGTAGGCTGTATTATGTGATATTCGCCAAAGCTGGACCAGGATCGAGCCCTACGCTATGCCGGTTGTCATCTGCTTGCAGCGTTTTCCCTCCTCAGTGTCGTACATGAGACGTCTGTCCTGCAGATAGTCTTTCATCATACGTCCGAGGTATTCTGGGACTTTGAATATTTTTGTAGTCCTTCCAGTAGGTCGTTCCATGCTACCAAATTAAAAGTCACCAGAAGAGCCACCATTCGCGAGTGGCGGTTGCCTATTTCTACATTTTCCGCAGTGTCTACTACAGTTTTATCGTCATTGTAATATCCATGCTGTCGTTCTGCCAGTCCTCCCGCTGCCTCCACCACCGCTTCTATTCAGGGAAGGAACTTCTCCAGGACTTTCCTTGAAGTATCCACTAAACAGAGCGGTCTGTAGGATGACGGTGTGTTCACCCCGAATTTCATACACAAACAACATTTGTAGGAAAACTATCAAGTAATAGACCACGAAAACTTGATTCTTTCACGTTTGTTTTAAAGTTTCCGCACCCTCCCCTTCCAGCACAAGAAATAGCAAATGATAGTCGCGTCTTACTCCCACAGAATTTGCTTTTTCCGTCACGAGGAACATTCGCACAAAATTTGATCGAAATTGTTTTCCCGTCTAATCCTGTATGCGGCACTTTGTTTTACTCCCTTGTTCCCCCATGTTACGGGCTGAACAACTTAAATCGCACGTTGAATGTGAGAATTAAATTCAGCTACTCACACATCATGTCATACTGTAGCTACCGTACAAAAGCTGTTCAATCCTGTGAATAGTAAGTATTCCAATACAGGAAACTTACCAAAGTAATAGTGAATGTGCTACAGCTTAGCGCAGTGCTTCCATGGAAGTGAAGCAGGTGTCAACAACATCATCTGTGACTATCATCCTGCATATCATCATCTTGAAGGCGCTAATTCACCGTAAGGAAGTCAACAGAAAAGGCGTAACTCCAGAAACCTCAACTTTTTAAAAATTTATTTATAACGGTCGCATCGACTGCCTGGTAATTAGCGACCACAGTGACAATTATTGATATATTATTATACAATTATTTACTTATCATTTACAATTATGAATTTACAAAATAAGATACTTGTGGTGTCCATTTTTCTATTCGTGCGCCACTAATTAAATATTTATCTTCATTACATTTGATTTTTAAATTTAAAAAACAACAGAATACAATACATTCAACTAAAATAAAAAATCTTACTGTCCTTACAAAATTTAATGTCTTTCTGATATTCATGGGAGTCCAAGATGTATTTATATTTTTTGCCCTGTAGGTATTCTAGTCTGTGTTTGTGGTATTTGGGGCTTTGATTGATCCCATGGCAGTAATGGCTGAAGGTGGGATGGATCTATCCAGTAGATAAGTGTGGCTTAATTTGCAGTGTCAACTTCTTATTCTGGTGATGGCAACCTGTTCCTTCCTTCCAAAATCTGTGTTGTTACTTAGATTATAGACGTCTCTGAGGTTTTGTGGAGATCACTGGATTTTAAAGTTTTCCATAAATTGCGTTATTTGTTTGTCATCTTGTTGCAGGTATATTTCAACATATCGCTCAGATTATGGGATCTTATAAGCGCAGAGTTGCAGTCGCCATTACCACAGTTTTACCCACGGTCGTTAAGTCATGGTGCATTTCATGTATGACATTGATCATTTCCAAGTTGATTTTCCTGTTATAGATGTTATGCATCACAGTACGTAAATTCGAGAATATGATAAGCTTTTAAAATTTACTTTCTTGATAACTTTCATGCTGTCATTATTCCACATATTTCCGATGTTACTGTACTGGCACATCGGTGAAGTTGACATTATATGAAGCAGCACGTGTTACCACGTTGCCTTCGGTTACTTGCTCATTGCTCTTTGTAGTGATATATATTTGTTGAGAGTGCTCATATTTGTTAATTAATTCAGTAAATTTATGATCCCAATATTTCTTTGAACAATTATTGTGCTGATGAGTGGCTAATGATAAATCAGTCTGAATATCTGGCATCATTCGTGGTGGGTTTTTGATGGTTCTTCTTTTTTCTATTTTTGTGTGTTTGATATTTAGCTCCTCGAGCATTCTATTGACTATAGCATATATAGCGCTGGTGGCCGATATTACCTGGATATTTAGGGTAAATATCATGGTAAATAATAGGGTTATTGGATGTAGCTGCTTTGAGAGCATATTTCTTAATTTGGATCTCCCTGCGATGTTGTAACGTGGGTTTTTTAGCATATGGGACTGGTGGGAAAGCATCTGAGGCCTTGGTTTTACACCATTTCGAGTTTTTTGAGATTGCTTTTATTTGCAGACCTGTATATTACTGACCCGTAATATATTTTGGAGCTTACTATGGCTTTATAGGTTAACAGGAATAGTCATTTGTCCGCACCCCAATTGTTGCGGGATATACATTTGATATACATTTTTTTTCTCAGTGATTGTGTGTAAAATATGCTACGTCCATGCCAATTTGGCGACAAAGTACATTGCAAGTATTTTAGTGCTATTAACAAATCTTAGATTTGGATTTCCTAGTGTGAGAATCGGGTTGCTATTTTGATTGTTTCTGGAGAATAATATGCATTCACTTTATGTGGCGAAAATTTAAACCCCGATCAAAGTGACCATTCATATATATTGTTTAAAACGGTTTGCACGAACTCCTGAATTAATGTTAAATGTCTTCCTGTATAAAGAATGGTGATATCGTCAGCGTACTTCCAGCTAATGACACTAGCCTTAATGTCGTCGTAATACTGAATAGTGTTACGCTTAAAATAGACCCCTGTGGGACACCGTTGTCTAATCTTTTCTTCTCAGATATCGTGCTGTTTGTTCTGACTTAAATGACCCGATCATCTGTGAAATGTTTGATAAATTGTAGTATATAGCCTTTGACGCCAGTTTCCTGCAGTTTTGTTAATACACGGTACATCCAAACCATATCACATGCCTTCTCAATGTCTAATTTAATGGCTAACACATGTTGGTTGTTAGAGAATGTGCCAATGCTTACTATATGGTATGTTGTGGACTGTCCTTGTTGAAACACGAACTGGTTGTTACAAATGCTATTGTTCGAATCTAGATACCACCTGAGACGTAGGTTAATAATTTTTTCCAAATTTTTACACATATTACATGATATCCTGAACTTTACTAAGTGTATTTCGGTGCCGGAATCGCTCAGTAAACTATTGCAGTGAATCCACCTGCTACACCCTCACAGAACTTATTCTGTACGCTAAAATATTGTTTATAATTTTTTGGCACTAATGATCTAACGTGTAATAACACTAGCGCAGTTATTGAATTACCTCAAATTTCAGAATCTTCTCTTAAAAACTGACAGGCAAAGCATAGCCCTTAGTGTAACATATATTACCACAAAAACAATTAAAGCTTAAATACATATTCTGTGGAACTAATATATTGTACTTCACAGCACACGATGTTTGTAGTATGTTTAAGTGTCTTCAATTGACAATAACAGTTTTTTTTCTCTTATGAACGTGGAAGGTATCTCACTCAGCACAAAAGACTTGTCCTTATTACGAGCAGTATGCGAATGAGGAGTCGTCAACGTGGAAGATATATATTACACATTGAACTCTCAGTTGAGAACAAAGAGACTCCACGCATTAAAAAAATTGAGCGCAGGTACAATATAAAGTAATAGTGCAGCGTGTACTCAAGACTGTAACCCTAAACGAGAAACTAACTACATTCTGTTAAATAACAAATAAATGTAAGGTTAGATCTTTAGCAAGCAAAGCACTTAATATCGTATTTAAATTTGTAATAATATTTGTACATATTAAGGAAGCATAGTATTCTCAGTTGTAGAGAAAGAAAATAATTATAATATTTAATAAATATATGTACATATTGATAGGTATTTATTTAAGGTAGAAAATTTAATTTTAGAGGTGAGATCTCCGCGTGGTCGAGTAAAGTAAATACTAATAATAATAATAAATTAGTAAATAAAACAAATAAAAATACAAAATAATAAATAAGTATATATAAATTACAGTAAATTGTGAAGTAAATCAAACTAATACAGCCAATAGCACATAAAAAAGCAAAGACAAATCAAAATGGAAGACTAAAAGAAGCCTTTATAAGAAGAAAAACCAAATAACCTGTTACAATTCGTTGAAAATGGAATAAAAGTAGGAAAAAAGATAACTGAAGGCAAACATAACAGTTATAAATGTAAACTTTCAAAATCTTTTCTTCTCATAGCAAATTTGTGTGAACAAATGGAAACTCTAGAAAGGGAATTAAAAATGAAAAAGGAAAGGATAATATTGTGAATCATATTTAGGTGTTGTTTTATGCAAATATAACAAAGAGGAAAACAGCAGATCGAAAAAAATATAACAATCACCAGAAAGTCAGAAAGAAAAATAATTTTGATTACCCCAAAGAAAGAGAATTAGAGATACATTAACCACAAAAGAATATAAAATAATTAATAAAGCCTTAAAAACGACGAAAAAGAATATAACTATTGAAAGGAATTAAGGGAGTAGGATTACGAAAATATTCTGGCAAATAATATTCTCTGGTGGAATGAAGTAAGGCGTTGATTACGATTTCATTCAAGTAGTGGTGATAGTCAGCAGAATCTCTCTGGTTGAAAAATTCCTTTTGACGCCAGTCAGACGGCGACGAGCAAACCGAAATCGTGCGAAATCCAAAGCCCAGGCTGCGACCTCTTGGAAATTTCGAAGGACGTTTCTCTCTCTGCGAAGTTAGATGACCACTGCGAGCCAACGTTGAAATTTGATTGGATCAGGAGGTCATGTGATTTAGCATCTACCCTTGGGGTAGGGATGAGAAGAGCTGACCGCACAAGAGATATGAGTGCAGAAAAGTTAGTGGGGAATCGATTTTTGCAAGAGGGTGAGAGAAGACGAGATGGAGGGGAGGCAGTTACAAATAAACCATTGGAGAGATCAGCTGTAGAACTATCAGAAAGAGAGAACTTCTTTATTAATCAGTGGATAAAGTTTTCGTTAGCCGAATACTTGAGAGAAAGGGATGGCCAACAACATCAAGTCTGAATAAACAATTCTTGGGTTTCCACCCGGGTTAAATGGAGTTTAAGCCACGACGTTTCGATGGCGTACTCTGCCATCGTTCTCAAGTGAAAGTGCCGTCCTGTGGTTTGTGCGTCGACTTTATAGTCCATGCCTAGGTGGCATGGCGCGTGTCCTTTCCTGATTGGTTCTTGGTCTCAGTAGGTAACGCCCTGCCTTCTCTGCTGGCTCAGGGACTTTGGTCGATTTCAAGCAATCGCTTGTTGATGGCGTAATTATGGTACTTGGACTTTGTTTGTCCTCTCTTATGTTCAATTCACCTCCCAGTTAGTTTAAATATGTCACATTATTATTTAAGTCAAAATCTAATAATACGCCATGATAATAATTACGTATGAATTGTAAAATTAAAACGCATATAACGTTAGATTAAAACATGAACTTTAAACTTGCTGTGCGCCGTAATTTGGACCATTGCTCACGTTGTCTTTTGATACATTTCAATGTTTTTGTTTCCGCTGCATTTAATTGCAATAAGACTTTTCTTATACTATCAATTGTCAAGACAATAGAATGAGCAAGAGGAAACTTTCAATCTTAGACGCAATTGTTGCATGAAGTCGATGAGATACGACAGTTTTCTATGGAGTTGTCAAACCATCTCAAAGGTTGGAATTAATAGACTAAATCAGGACAAAACCATACAATTTAAAAACATAAATAACTTCAAGTTTCATTTTTACAGACGATATACATCTCTATTAATCCACACACATTTTCTGCCATTTGAAATAAGCATTTTTTCTTTACGCCCATGTAGAGCGCAGCACTATCGGAAATTTGACAACGTTTATCCCTTCCCTTGATTCCTTAGTAGAGCTCATTAGAAAAACGAATTTGGGGACTTCGATCGTATAATTAGAGGTGGAAAGACGTACATCGTGGTGTTCCGGATAAATTGGGACTTGAAAAATTTCTGCTGCGACCACCCGAGGAATCGCTCCGGACTTAAAAGAAATTTTACTACATCCATCCGAGGCATTACTCCGGACTTAATTTGCCACGTCTGGACTCTAAACGAGTAATTGGTTTACCAATATGAAATATAAAATTAAAAAAGGAAATGTAAACTATTGTGTATATTGTTAAAATTGAGTTGATTGTAATGTTAAATATATTGGTATGACTGTCATGTCAATGAAAAATAGGTTATATCATCATAAGCGTAATTTTAAAGACCATGTGAAAAATAATACTGCATTACCTTTACATATATGTTAGAAAATAAACATAATAGTGATTGGAATAATTTTGAAATCTTACATAAAGAAAATTATAGATATAAAAGGTTTTTGTTGGAAGGTATTTACATATATGAAAGTAAAAAATTAAGTGTTAAACAAAATAAATGAAATTGGTAAATGTGCGAATTCATTATACCAATGTTTTAAATATGACTAATAATAAGGGTAATTGCATGTAAGGTAATTGCAAATAAATCGATCTTTGTAATGTTTGACTTATTTGGTTACTAAAGTTTATAACCAGAACACAGTCCTTTGAATATCCAATTTAGTTAAAAATAGAACTCCTGAGGTACAGAAGTGAAACTCATGAAAAATTGAGTTACGTATTATTTTCAGCGCACATTCACAAATTGCAGAGTGCTACGTGCTGAAGGCGGACTACGAGATTCTACAGGTGGTCCATTTGTTTTCCCCATTTATCATATGTGAGCTTTCCAATCATATGAGGTATTACACGGACAGTGATTTAGGTTTCAGATGAACCAAAAACATATTTATCACACTGTGTGCGCAAAATAAAATCGAATTTTAAACGCAAATTTTGGAATACTTTGGGAGTTTACTCGGAAGCAGACAGAAAATTGTAAATACACAAAACCAAACACAACGGACCTAATTGCACTTTATAAAACGTTCCACATTTTGAAAAACAGAAAAGATAGTCGTCAATTAGAAAGTTTTTGCTGAATGTTTATATAATTCAGAATTCCAAAAATACGAATAAAATTCAGGAGGGTCGTACGGCGCTATAATATATATATATATATTTTTTTTTCATTCGAATTTTTGGAATTCTGAATTATATAAAAATTCATCAAGAACATTCTAATTGGCGACAACCAGGTAAGGACGGTTTTTTCCCGGCACCAGTTTGTTTGCGCTGCTGAAGGAACATTCACCCTTCAAAATTTCCAAAGAAAACTGTTCCCTGTGTCATGGAAATTATCTCGCGCTGGACGAAGGACTCATGAGGATTGGTGGAACAAAAATCACGTGGTATAGCGTTTTCCCTTGGAGAAGGGATGTATGAGATTAGCTGGGAGGCGAGGAACATAAAAAAATTCAGAATGGTTCTAGACGTTGAGAGGGCAGGGAGGTAGAGAGGGAAAGTGGTTCAAGACGTTGAGAAAGCGAGGTGGAAGGGAGGAGAGTTGATCAGGACTTGGAAGGGAAGAGAAAGCTGAGAGTAGAACAAGAGTTGAAGGAGACGTGTGAATTGTTGCACTTTAGTGAGAAGGTATTGAGAATAAGGAAGGGCAGAGGGAAGAAGAAGAAAAATTGGGAAAATCTACAATTCAATCGGAAGGAAGGAGGAAGTTCCGGTCACTTAGTAACCTGCATCAAGACTCTAATGAAGAAAAAACAGGTTCGTCAAGTGGACGAAACTCTGCTGTACGTGATTACCCCAATGAGTAATTAACCCTGATATTTAAAAATCGTCCCCTTGAATTAATTAATTTATTTGTTATAGCGCGCAGGACCCATTTAAACCGATTGTTTTTTATAAATAAAATTATTATATCATATATTTTATTAAATAATTTAAATATAAAGCCCCTATATCATTTACATCTCCATCAAATGTTATCTTTTTGTTTTCCGTACTCCCATCAAATGAATCTTCTTTCTCATAACATGCCGAATTTAACTTGTACGCATATTGCTTCTTCAGCCACTCTCTCTCGTCCCGCCTTTCTCGGGACAGCTCCCCGGACTAACTGTGTCGAATACAATGCACTCCAGGCAATAAATAATGTTGTAAGCTGCGACGTTTCCCGCCTACTCGGCCTCACCAAACCACCCTCGTTTTTCGTCCTGCTGTACGCAAATAACAAAAACTAAATTATTTTTGCTTTACCCGTTCAATGTAGGGCTCATGAGCCACCACACAATTATTTATTTACGTCTTATTTACAGTTATGACTTTACAAAATAAAAACTGGTAATATCAATTCTTCTGTTCGTTAACCACCAAGTAATTATTTTACTTATTACTTAGCTGCTATTGGGCATTTACCCGGTGACAGCTATATACAAAGAAAACATAAATACAATTACAAAAAGTTTATGCTAAGGAAGAATTTTGAAGTGAAGCTTTTTATCTGAAAAAGAAAAGAAAGGAGTCGCACAAAAATCACTTCACTGTACTTCACTATTATCACTTCACTGTTTCTAAAAAAAATACTGCTCACTTAATTTTCATTAGCCTATTCCTGAACTGATTTACGCTACCCGGTAGAGTCATGAGTATTTCTGCAGGCAATGAATTACAATCGCGTATTGACCTATTTACAAATGAAAATTTTCCTACGTCTGTGCGTTGCCATTTTTCTTCAATTTTGAACGAGTGGTCATTTTTAAAAATATAATTCGGCGCCGTTAGTTGGTTTGTTATTTATTGTCAGGCCCTGTGGTTCACCCTTATAAGCTTTATATATTGTGCACAACCTGGTATGTTTCCTTCTATTACTGAGACCTTCTAAATTCTCGTGAGGATTGTTCGCGAATAACCTGACCCCCAAATATTTTTTCAGCCCGTTTTTGTATTTTTTCCAACGCTAGAGTGTGTTCATTTCGATATGGATCCCAGAACGTCACCTCATATTATAAAATTGGCCTGACCAGCGTTTTGTAAGCAGAAATCTTGGTTTATCTCGTGCTTTTCCTCAAGACCCTGTTTAATAAGTGAAGCAGCAGCAGCAGCGCCTTTACCTCGCTCACCAATTTAAATCTTTACTGATCGTGATCCCAAGATATTTACAGTTATTTGACTCCGTTACAACTTCGACCCTATTTTATATCTAGTGGGAGGGACATATCTCGTTTTTGTAAAAACGACTGTCTTACTCTTCGTTGCATTTATTTGCATTTTATTTCTAACTGACCATTAGTAAATTTTGTCCAAATCAGTCTACAGAATCTGTGCATCCTCAACGTTTACGATTTCCCTATAAACCATACAATCATCGGCAAATAGTTTGGTATGTGGTTTTATACCGATTGTTAAATCATATATGAATGCAAGCAACATGATGACGCTTCCTTGCGGGACCCCTAAAATGGTTGCGTCGGGTGGGACTCGAACCCGACTTTAGTTTTGTGCAGTCCGGCTCTAAACCCCTCTGCAATCACTGCATTTGACTTTTGAGTTTAGAAACACAAAATACAATACATTTAAATTAATCAAATATCTTACTGTGCTTACAAAACTCAATAATGTCTTTATGATATATTCTTGGTTGTCCAAGATGGATTTGTAATTTCTGCCCTGTAAGTATTTTAGTCTGTGTTGGTGGTATTTGGGACATTGATGACACGGTCTATTTAGTAGATAAGTGTGGCTTAATTTGCAGTGTCCAGTTCTTATTCTGGTAATAGCATCCTGTTCCTCTCTTCCAAAATCTGTGTTGTTACTTAGATTATAGAACTCCCATGGGTTTTTGTCAAGATCACTGGTTTTTAATTTTTCAGTGTATTGTGCCATTTCTTCATCATCTCCACAAACTTCGTCTAATAACACCTTGTTTGGCAAGATTGAAGCTGTCACATGTCTGGTAAAAAATTGATGTTTCTCGTGCTCACGATAGTGGAAGATTTTACCGAGTAGGGGACAGACACTTTTAAACATCTGAACAATAGCTACACGCCGAGTACGGATTTAGTATTGTTTACAAGTCTGGGGAACAAAATATATTTAGGAGAGCTTGAGAGCAGTTCTGAGCGAATGAAAATATTAGGAGTTGGGTAGTTTAAATAGCTAAACTTTGAAAGTTAAAAGGTATAATAGTTTATGTATATGCAATTAATAGAGCGTGACGAGAGTAATAGAGCGATGACTGTACGGAGAGGAAATTAAGTGGATTATGAGTGTTTATAAAACCAGAATAAAAGTGCATGAAAGTGATACAAAAATAAAAAAGAAGAGCAATAACACATCAGTGAAAACTGATAATATAATGACATGTCTTTATTAAACAGATCTCAGATTCACAAGAGTAGTTGATCGTCAAATTTTAAAAAATCAAAGGAATTTTCGTCCCTTCCCGGGATATAATCATCTGTACAATAAATGTGGTGATTACAATAATAAAAATGTAAATGGAGTGGCGGGTATCACGTACCACAAATATACATAATACGTCGCGGGCGACTTAATAGTATTCCAATTTTTGGTATTGTTATATGTGAAGTGAGCATGTTTCGAAATCAGTATTGCGAGTTGGATGCGAAGTTATATCAGCATATTTCTCAATTAAATGTTAAAAATGTATATACTTTCTATTCGCGAATGTTGGAGGAGAATGGAAATTGTTTTCTCTTGGATCTGATTTCTGATAAGATATTTTCTATATGCTTGAGCCGATTGGACTTTAAAAATGAAAGACTATCACACTAAATTATTGAAATGTCACCTTTATTAACTCATCATAAAACATTACAGTACGTTATTCAAACATTTTGATAGAAAAAAATTATAAAAATTTAAATTACGAAAATATGTTTTTTAAACTTGCGATGCGAACATTTTGATTGAAAATAAATATTTAATATCTTTTCAATTATTTCTCTGTGTGTTTTGAAAATATTAAGGTTTTATTCACTTTTATGAAGAAAATCCTGACTGACTATTATACAAATTTTGAGAATGGCAGAAATTTCGTACGGAAAACATAAATTAATTTTTTAATTAAATATTTTGACTCAACAATGGCGCTAATTTCACAATGATCTCATTTCTAAAACTGCATCTTGTATTTTATAAAGTATTAACACTGATACACCACAATAAAAATTTATTTGCAATAGTTTACAGGGAAAATTACGAATTTATGCCATTATATTTCAAAACGAGAAGCTAAAAATAATTATTTATTTCATTCGCAAATGTTTACAGCAGAATATGCACTGTTGGTTCATGGTCTACATTCTTAAAACAAGATATTCCATATATCTTCGGACTTAGTGACCTTTAAACTGTTTTAATTTAGTATAAAATTGTCACATTCAAATTTGCCTACTGTTATATTTTTTGCAATCTGTTTTTATTCTACTACTAATGCATTTATCAATTATAAATAAAATAAACGAATTTGCGTGTAAGACGTTATTATGGAAATGCTCAATGTCCTAAGAAATACGTCCAAGACTATGGGAAATACCAAGTATTCATTCCGTTTGAGCAGCCGCAACTATTTATAAAATATTTTATAGATTCTGTTTCATTAATAAGACTAATACTGTATTGTACTATTGAAGATGATCTTATATTACATATTATATTGTGTTCCTAAATAATATACTTGTGAAAAATTCAGTTCCGTTTATGCGCGACTTATTCAGCGCGATTAAATACTAATAATAGGACCCGTCTGAGATAATAAGTCGGGTTGATATATTTTTAATTTAATCGTATAATTAACCATGGAAATTAAAATTAATTTAAAAAATTAAGGATTATATATTTTAATTTAATAGTGATAACACGGCTATTTGTCCGTTTCTCGTTTGAATTTAGGTGTAATTTTTGGAAATAATCGATGATTTAATGAAAGCAGATAGTGCAATAAAAAGAGAATCAAATTCTGAACAAGTTCCCTTTCAAGACAAATTAATGTTGGAGCGATCCTAAGTCAACTGTATTCAATGAGATAGATGGCTCTTACTTGTCAACAATTCAGCGTGCATTGTTATCCTTACATGGCATTTGACAATAGCGTTAATAAAACCATATATACGACTTTATTTAACACAGGAAACGTAAGAAACTGAGTGAAGTAATTACAAACTTTAAAGTAATTTAAATAAAATTTTTGAAATACTAATTTTATAAATTTTCTGTTCCATTCATTGGTAATAATTTCTATTGTTATTCTGAACACTAACGGTACTCTCATGAGTTATTGTACAATGAATAAATAATTTTTCCATCTTCTCACATTAATGTAAAGTCCAGCCAATCTGTCATAAAAAAGTAGCCTAATATTTATTAAACACACTTACGACGCTTCGTCCATGTTTGTGAAATTCCTTACGTAAATTATAATTTGATAACATATGTGTAAAATCAGATAATTTTGTATTGTGGGCTTCGTTCAGCGAAGTTTACAACCTGATGGTAGTAAATGTACTTAATAAATATTAACTTTGTGTTGAGGAATTGGCTGGACATCTATGTTTCAGTTATTTTTGCCTCTTCACTTGTGCTACATGCACGTATAAATATTCAACCGTCTTCATTTCTTGATTCCGTGAGTAATTTTTCATTTTTTAATACAATTATGTTGTAAATAATTAGTATTTTTGGATTTATTCACATTAGATGAGGGTCCAAATTTAGGAACGAAACGTCTTGTTCGAACTGCAGTTATTAAATATTGTCAATTTTTTTCTGATTTATAGTTTTTTTACACTCGCGTAATGTAACTGATGATATTAATATTATAACTGAACAAATACTTAACTTTTAAGAAGAAAAAATGTTTTTTAATGGCACGTTAAATAAAATTAGAGTTAATTCCTTTCCTTTAAAAAATAATTTTCAATTATTTAAAATGATGAATATGTTAATTATATAGCAGATAAATATTAAATTTTATGTCTAGTATTGTTGAGATTCGCGCCGAAACGGTCTCTTTAAGTCTAGTAATGTTATGCGAGACTCCAAGACGGCCGCGCAGAAATGGCCCGCGCCGAAACGGACGCGCCCAATCAGCCGCTCGGAAATGACGCACCGAATGGTCCCATCCCGGGTTTCAGAGTAGGATGTTGGGCAACCCATCGTACCCCGGAATATTGTTTGCTGGCAGCTTCCGAAGTATTCCGTGATTTCGGTCGAGATATCAGGGATCTCGTCCTGGTTCCTGGTAAAGTTATTAATTAAGGACTCATTTACATATTCAACTTATGCTGTATCAATAGGATCGTCGAAAGGGTGAAAATTATCTTCGAAGGCATCAGCGAGTGCTTCTGCGTTTTTGAAATGGCTGTATGCCGTTCCGTTGTTGCCTGTCAGTAGAGGTAGAGGAAACCAAAAAATATCTTAAATACCTAGTGAGGCTGGCAATAGCGTGACTGTCATCCCCTCTCCTCTAGGTGGAACTCCCTCCTAGGCCCATAGCAGCCCATGTAAAACTGCGCCAAAGTCCTTAAATCAGCTAAATACATATTAAAGTGGATTATTTATTTACACGAGATCTTAGTATTTTCAAATATGTAAGGTACAAATATTAATTCAAATGGGAATATTAAAAAATGTAAGTTTCGAAATCAGTATTGCGAGTTGGATGCGAAGTTATATCAGTTATATCTCAATTAAATGTTAAAAATATATAATTTTCGATTCGTAAATATTGGAGGAGAATAGAAATTGTCTTTTCTAGAATAACAATAGAAATTATTACCAATGAGTGGAACAGAAAATTTAAAAATTAGCGATTCATACATTTTATTTAAATTACTTTTGTGTAATTTTAATATTTATAGCCGAATTGTTCTGATGTAATGCATCTCACTCATCAGTCTAAATTTAATATATTTTACATCTGAAATAATAATATTTTCCCAATAAATTTTATGCTTCTTTCATTTTATTGCTTCCACAAAACTGAATAATTTTCTGTATTGAATTTTAAATTATTTTAGTGCCCATTAATGCGTATATTTAATGAGCGTTTCATTGAACAGAATAACAGTAATTACAATATAAACAGTTAATTTGGTATATAGCCTTATGTTTACCGAAATTATTATTAAGTTTATTTTTGATTTTTTAACGAAGCTTAAATTATTGAAAGATTTGAAAAACTCCGATATCATAATTTTTAAACAAACCATTACATTTGTATTATTTTCTTTAAAAAAAAGGGAGAGCTCCTTGAGTGATTACAAATGTGGCCGACGCTGTGGTCGATTCCCGTCACCCACCAATATTTTAATTCACGTTTCACTTCTTCATTTAATTTGTTCCAGATTGTTGTTTGTTAACAATGAGTGTTACATCATTTCCCGTTCTATGTCTATATAAGGCTGTGTTCTACCATGCATCGGGTCACACCTTGTATAACCTTGTGTTCTACGATTAATCTCATTCGTATTCATTATTACAACGTTTCGATTTCTAAGTGACAATATATCAATTTCTTACAGGTTAACTTTGCACGCAAATTATTAATTTTAAATTTTATTTTAGTCAACCCAATTTTAATATATTTGTAAATGAAATGCAAGGGATAAGTATTGAGAAGGAAACAATTTATGATGACGTAATATGCCGTTTCTATCTACGTTATTATAAACCATAGCTTTTATGGGAAAATGGATGAAATGACATGTAATTAAGAATACTTCCTGAGTTAGTAGATTTTTTGACGGCAATTGGTAATTATCTTACTGATATAAACAATAACTAAAACGTGAAGAAAGTTGACAGAGCGACCTTTTTAATTTCTCAGAGCCGAACGATTCTGCACAGCCTCACTGCTGTGTCCCACACCTCGATAAATCGATCTTTTGCACTCGATTTATCTTTACCCACGAAACCCCATTGGCCGAGGAAACCACGTGGTATTCGACTATTGTTTCCTTGATATTTCCTTCCCACGCTGGCTATTTGCGAAAATAGCGCAGGTCAGATTTGGACGTGCTGTGACAGCATTCCAGAGGCGCCACTTTACTTTACAATCCTTCGCTAATTTTTACATTGCAAATAATAAAATAAATATCGCTACTATCCAGATACAATAACCTGTGGTGTTACTCTTTTACACCGACAATATATTTACAATAAATTATAAAACAAATAATAGTTAACTTTAATATAATTAATTTAATTATGACAATAAGTTCGAAACTGTGGTAATACAATATAAAAATATTATATTAAAGAATAATATAACTCAAACTAAAAGTTTCAGTAACAAATGAATTATCAAATTGGCTATGTCGGTAAAGCAAAAAAAACTATGCAGCTCCTAAACGGCTGCTCTCGGGAACGCGGGTGAAAAACGATATTAATGAAATAAAAACAATCGCGAATCAAACGAGAAAAGTTTTCAAGGAAAAACCGGGTAAAAATGCTGTTACCGGATGTGAACGCTTGATGACGTCGTTCTTCGTTCCTATTCGTACGCCGGCTGCTCCTCTGCTGTATCACGTCTTTTTCAGATTAAGATCCTCTAGTTCCTCACCTTCAGATTAAATCCACATCAAATATTATCTTTTTATTTTCTGCACTCCCACCAAATGAATCTCTCTTCACGAAACGTGCAGAAACTAAATTTGATACATGTTGCTTGTTCTGCCTCTGCTCCTCTCTTTACGCCTTTCTCAGGCAGATTCCCTGCACCAACTCTTCCACAATAATCCCAGGCAGACTCTGCTCACCAATACACTCCAGACAATAAAGGTCGTAATCGGCGAGGTTTCACTCCGACGTGACCTTGACGACCATCCTCGCGTTCGTCCTGCTGTACGCGACTCGGTAGGATATTAAACTAAATCTATTGCTCCTTTATCTACATTAGGCATATGCAACAACGCGGTGGCAATATCCACCTTATTATTATTCATGTTGTTGTTGTTTATGTGGTATTCAGTCCTAAGACTGGTTTGATGCAACCCTCCATGCTAACCTAGCTTGCGCAAGACTTTTCATATCCTCATAATTAGCAAACCCCACATCCTCCATAATATACTTAGCGTATTCCATCCTTTGTCTCCATCTTCTGTTCTTACCCCACACACTTCCCTCTAATGTTAATTTTACAAGACCCTGATGTCTTAAAACGTGGCCTATTAATCTATCCCTTCTCTTAGTCAACGCCCTCCATATTGTTCGCTTTTCCCCTATTCTGTTTAGAACTTCCTCGTTAGTGATTCTATCCACCCATCTGATTTTCAGCATTCGCCTATAGCACCACATTTCAAAGACTTCTATTCTTTTCCTTTCCGTAACTCCTATCGTCCACGTTTCGCACCCATATATCGCCACGCTCCACACAACATTTTTAGCAACGGTTTCCTAATATTCACACCTATATTAGCCTAAGTAAATTCCTTTTTTTGCGAAAACCTTCCTTGCCTGTGCTATCCTACTCTAGTTATTACGCTTCCCAAGTAGAAGAATTCCTTAATTTCCGTCAAAATATCCCTTCCCAATCTAACACCCTTTGTTATTCCTCTGTTTACCATACTACACTCCATTACCTTGGTTTTCCCTCTATTAATCCTCATATTGAACTCTTTCTCCACGACTATGTTCATGCAATTTATTATGTTTTCCAAGTCTTATTCTGATTCTTCTAATACTACAATAGCGTCGGCAAAGCGTAATGTTTTTATTTGTCCTCCTTGCAGTATGATTCCTTTTCCTTATTCCATTTTCTCTTTCTTCATCGTCTGTTCTATATATAAGTTAAACAGCATGGGTGACTGACTGCATCCTTGTCTTGCTCCTTTCTTGATTTATGTTTTCTTTTCTTGGTCTTCTATTCTAATTACTGCTACCTGTCTTCTGTAGAGGTTATGTATTAGCCTCCTTTCTCGATATTTTATTCTAATTGCCTTCAAAATCCTTAAGAACGTGTTCCAGTTCACATTATGAAACTCTATTTCTAATCTACAAACGCCATAACGTAGACCGGTTTTTTGTATCCTGTCTTCTAAAATTTATCGCAAAGTCAATATTGCTTCTCTTGTCCCTATATTCTTCCTAATACCAAACTGATCTTCTCCTAACTCGCATTCTATTTGAAGTTCCATTCTCCTATATACTATTTTCGTTAATATTTTGCATGCATGGGATACTAAACTAATTGTTCTGTGATGTTCGCATCTGTCATCTATCTTCGGTGTGGGTATAATTTTTTTTTACTGAGTATGTAAAAACCTAAGGTATGACAGTCGGGTCGATAATAATACTTTCAATTGTTGATGCGACCAAAAATTATCTAATAAAAAATAGTACAATAGTAGTTCATACTCGTATTAAGTCTAATATAGTCAATTATGTCTTCCTCTGCATTCCAGGATTAGGCTTTTAGCTTGTTTTGGCTTCACCTCACCATCTAACCATTGGTCTTCCAAAACTCCTGTTGTCTAATTCAATTTAATTTGTGTTTCTTTTCTTGTTTTTCCTTTTAACGTTCTTTTTGCTGTCTCACTTACCCTCTGAAAATTTTAATATTTTTTGTAATATCTTTATCCTCTTCATAAGTCATTGGAAATGGGATACCTGTTCGAGCGTTTTTCCTTGTATGACAATTTTTATTTTTATTGCATCGTTTCTTAAAAATTTCATGGTTTTGTTTTAGCTATTGAAATTTTCAGTTGGTGCAACTTGTGAACCAGCATTTGTAGTTTATCTTCACTATATTGGATAATAACCTGATCATCGGTGAATGGTAATGTGTTTAAATTTTCAGAGGGTCCCAGTTTTATATCTGGCGCTACAATATCTTCTTTCCGTTTCCTTACAAGGTCGTCTATGAACAGAGTTGGTGAAGTGCTGCAACCCTGCCTTACACCTTCATTAACGCTAATTTCTTGAGTCATTTGTTTCCCAGTAACTATCACAATCCTGGTATTTCTATATCCCCTTCTCTCCATAATTAACCACAGAATATCTCTATTAACACGATTGAATGCTTTTTCATAGTCCACAAATGCTAGACGCGTCTCAATGTTAAACTCTCTTCTTTTCTGTATAGTTTGTTTTAATGTAAAAACATCGTCAAACTAAGTCTCCCTTTCCTGAAGCCAGCTTCATAATTGAAGTTAGCCTGTAGCCTGGTATTAATTATTCTAATATTTTTGTATGCGGTATTAGGGAGGATTATGCCTCTGTAGTTCTCTGGGTTATTCCTCTCTCCCTTTTTAAACATCGAAATAACCCTGGCAATCTTCCACTCATCCGGGATTTCATGTTTTATCCAGCAAATGTAGAGATCTTCTTTCTAGAGTTTTACCTCCATACTTTATAGCTCTGAGCCAGTACCATCTATGCCAGCAGCTTTTCTATTCTTTGTTTTTATTAAGAGCAAATCGGTTGTCTATACCACCTGAATCTACTGTTCTATCAGGTGCTTTTTTTGACATTGAGTCATACCATAGCCTCTTATTATGTTTTATCCAACCTTCCTTCGGTGTAACATTTAATCGTACAGTATCTTTCTCTGACTTATTAAAATGTTTCATTAACTTGTGTGTCATTTCCCCTCTGTCATGTAAATCTTACTCTATCCCACTTATGAATCTGTCCCATGATGCAATGTTTGCCTGCTTTAAAATTGCTTTGGTACGGTTCCTAATACATTGATACTTTTCATCTCGTCAGTTTTCTTCTGTAGGTGTTTTCTATACACTTTGCTCTTCTCTTCGATGGCTTGTGCTGTCTCTTTGTCCCAGACTTTTAAACCTCTGTTCGTTTATTTTTGTTTCTGGTGCCTAAAACTTCCATTAATATTTGTGTGATAGCGTTCTTGATGTTTCCTCGTCCTATATTAACAGTGTGGCCTGTTTTTGCTTGTTTGAGCTGTTGTGTTAGCCTGTGTCGGCATAGAGATTCCGAATACTATATTCTTTCAGAAGGTATGCTTAGAAAGTCTTGTTTTCTTCATTAATCGGTTTCGTTTTTAAGTTTTGTTTCTTCCATCTTGCCCATAATTGTAATTTTATTTGAACAAAGAAATGATCTGTGTATATATTTGCTCCTCTATTGACATGAACATCTGTTATTCTTGTGATTAGCTCCTGATTATCTATTATACAGTCAATGCGAGACTGGTGACCTCTAGCTGACCAGGTAAATCTGTTGATGTATTTTTTTTATTTAAAGAAGTGTTTGTCACTTTCCAGTCATTAAAACTTATAAATTCTCTTAATTTGACCTAATTCTGGTTCAGACGGACTTCTCCATATATACCTATCAATTTTTGGATTGGTTCTTTCCCAATTCTAGCATTTAGGTCACTAACTACCATTACTTGATCACTGTTATTTACCTTCCCAATTTATTTCTGTGATTTATAGTAGAATATCTCTGTCACTTCCTTTTTTCCATCTTCAGGAGCGTATGCTCCAAATATTGTCAAATGACCTCTATCGAATTATTCTCTCACTTAAGAAGGTGTCTTCCCTAATGTTTTATTGAAACCTTTTATCTACCAAAACAACCACTCCACAAGAAGCTCTTATATTCTGGTCAGCTCCCCCGTTATATCATCACATAATCTTCTAATTCCTTCGTGCATTTTCGTTTCTGTAATGACAGCAATATTAACTTCATACTTTTTAAAAGTGTTATTGCGTTCTAGTTCGTGAGCTCCCAGACCTTGTACATTCCATGCGACGATGTTCAATATATCCATTCATGTCCATGTTTTTGCCTAGTTGTCGTCTATTAGATGAGTTATGAAGAATAAACAACAATACGTCCAATATTATGATTATTAAAATGTACAATAAGTTTAATATCTTAATTAATGGGTCGAAAAATATATACCCCAGTAAAAACAAGAAAATAACAGCGAAACGACGTTAGTCAATTGATAAAAAATTGTTAGATAATAGAGTTGATCCCCGGATAACTAACGATTATTCAAATTGGATTATTGGAAAAAATGTATTAGAAATTTTACTTGGATATTTATTCCTTCACATGTTGACTTTTTCTTTTTTCCCAGAAAGATATATATGTGATTCTCCAACAGAGGTTTAGGAACTCAAACTTCGAAATTATTTCAAATACTCGATATTTAAATGCGCGTAACTACTAAGTTAAAATTCGAAGTTAACATAAAGTTCCAAAAACTTTATATGTAAAAGTACTAACAATTGAAGACTGGAAATGGGAACCACTGAAAGTGCCAAAATGGGATATTTTCGTATTTTTCTTAAAAAACCGCTCAATGTGCCATGAACAATAACATGGGAAGTTCCAGAGAATCCCCCTTGTACTTCAAAATACCTCCACTGGATGCAACAGTGTGTGAGTTCCTTTGGTCGTAACATGAGCAATGCTGAATGTGCCGAGCGTGTTCAGAATCTTTATGATGGAAAGTAAAGGCAACATTAAAAACATAAAGAAGACTAGTGAGCTAAGATTCAAGGAAAGCCGTATGTAACAACCAGAGGGACATCTGTTGCTCAGAAAGGAAAAGTATGTTAAGTGCATGACACCAGGAGAAGAAGAAATTATGGTTGCCACTAGTAGGGTTAAAAACCCTTTCAAAGTAGTGGAAATTGATGAAGGGAAGTTCTTAGATTTGGCCTCCTTGGCTAAAAGACTTTTAAATTCCAGCAAACTACAGATAACAAAAGCTTCAGTAATACGTTTCAGCTCGGGTAAGAAAGGCAAATTGATGATGAAGTTGGACTGAGTTTGTTGTGTTGAATGATCTTCCCAACCTAGGAAATATTCCCCGCCTTCCATTCAGCAATAAATTAAGTGCAAAGAAAAAGAAGGACCTATTTGCCATGGTCGATTTTATTGAAGAAATATACAGGGAATTTTATATCTTGTTGTGTCAGTGCTGCCAATATTGTATTCTTTGTTACTGTTGATGTGTGGACATTCAGCGATTACTTGGAAGTGAAGCATGGCACTTACATCTTAACACAAATTTTATTTGTGTATTTCTTTAAATTCTAAAAATATTACTTCTTTGCAACACTTTTCATGTCAGACATAAGAAACTGTGTGAACCTCTCATAAGTTTCATTCCATCCATTACATGATTTGTAATGTGAATTTGTGATGATTTTTTCCTGTTTTCTTACTTTTGACATTTTGGCACTTACAGCGTTACCCATTCTTTAATTTATGCTCACAAACTGTTTCATCTTGGTTGAATTAGCACATTAAAAATGAATTTTCTTCTTCTGCAATGGATAATTTTGTGTTACAGAAAAAATAATATTAATTAAATGATTAGATATATAATATTTATGTTTGAATGTACGGAATTCAACACAGTTTATTTGAATATCATAGGAATGCCCAGTACTGACAAATTAAGATTATAGATACTTGCAAACTCGGGAAAACAGCATACGGTCTGCTACAAAAACGGTCGCCATTTTTTAACCGTACACAATGCACATTAAAAAAGAGTTCGTTTTAAACTACCACAACATAAGGGAATATGCTAAAGTATATTACGTTTCCCTGAGACGGTCAAGCAACAAACTTGTTTAATATCTGTTCTACTTGGTACAGACAGACTCGAAAGGAAAATAGTTCCTTATCAGAGCGTAAGTATGCGAGATTGTACTGGCATGAGCACACCTCTAGAACAACAATTATCTCAAACAATACACCAGATTAATAACGGCCAAATTAATTTAAATTGTAAACGAACCACCACAGCACTGCAAAGACCAGTTGGTCACTGTAATAAAAACATATTCATTATAGTGCCTTTCTTCGAACACATCCAGTACAAACTAAAATAATTTATAAGAAATTACAGCATCGAAATCATCTTAAAGGCCAATTAAACCTTTTTTTACAATATTAAAGACAAATTTAGCAAAAATGGACAAATTGCTACATTGGCCAAACTAAAAGAGCGTAAAAGACCAGAATAAACGAACATTAAAACTACATAAAATATAATACAGACAAGGTGGGATGTAATTTATTTTAGTGCAATATTTATATATAAATAATGAACTTTTATAATAAAAAAGAAAATAATTTACTTTATTCTAAACAAATTTACACCAATATTACAATTTTCTCACATTAAAACTTTAAGCCGGAAATTATTTCTTATTTAAATACTACATATATATTTACATAAGAATGATGCAAATTAAAGACAAAACTAACAATTCTCGATCTTTAAACTCAGGGTCGTATGTTACGGCCTTCTCATACAGCAAAATATTTCATACAAATCAGCATAAGGTTACAAGGGTAATTACCGTGTCATCATAATGGACCTTCTAGTGTCTTCCTCATTGCAATTTACTCCTAATTTGGGTGGTGCTCCATTCAAATCAGAGCCGCCGCTGCTATTCTTCCTGGTTTAGGACACTTTCCAGTTTATACTCGTCTCCTCGGATTACCTGTCCGATAATGTCGATCATCTGCTCGTCTCAATCTACCTCTACTCTCATCCGATCCACCATTCTCATCTCCCTTGCCTAAATTCCAATCATCCGTCCCGGAAATCTCTCTGCAAGCCTTTTCAATACCTCTTCCCCACTTCTTTAGTTCATATCCCGAAGGTGCAGGGATGGATATTAACCAATCACATTAATGGTTACTCTTCTCTGGGAGTAACAGTTTGCCCCTCTCTCCCACGGTTTTTGGGGAAATCCATGCTCCATTCTCAGCCTCCGTCCATCACATTCCAGAGTCCGTGGGACTAATTCCGCTGGCATCCGAATGTCTGGGTTTTATTATCACTGGCTCTAATATTGTCTCCTTTCCTTTGACTCCGCACCGCCGAGATCCGAGCAGATGTGTTTGACCGTTACAGTATGAAAACATTTATATTTAAATAGTCACAACTTAAACTGGTCTAACGTTCAAATTTTAGACACAGAAACAGCTACTTTCCAGATTCATTAGTTAAATGCTACATCTTTCTCTTTAAATTTCAAAAATGATACAAACGACCTAAACAAAATTTATGATTGTCTACTTTAATATTAGTCTTAATTTCAATTGCTAAAAAGTAAGAAATTAATTTTTCAATGCAAATCTGAATATTGTAATAATAATACTGTCAATCAAATGTATAAGGACAAATAAAGACCTTTCCAGTCCTCATAATCCTTCAGAGGTCTCCCGCCCTATGAAACGAATGCAAAAGCCTCGAGGACAGTTGCTATTTCACTTACAAATTTCATAAAAGAAACCTTAGTGGTATTTGTCTCGACTATAACTCCTTTCGATACGCTGATCACGTATCACTCCATATTCGGAATGTGTCATGTAAGATGACAGTCCGCAGTCGTCCTGGTAGGCCAAGGCCCTTAATGGGCTGCAGAGGCAACGAAGAAGAAGAATAACTCTTTTTGTTTTACTTTTGATGTTTCAGCTCAACTTGCCTTATGTATGATTATGTAAGCGTGTTATTATTTCAATTATACTCATTATTATTTATAGATTGTTCACACTTGAAGACGTTCCAATGATAGGAACGAAACGTTGTGTTATATATTGTAGTAAATAAATATTGCTTCATACAATTCTGACAACCAGGCAGTCGATGCGACCTTTATACATAAATCATAATAAAAAATTCTTGGGTTAATGCAAAATAAAATTTAAAAAAATTATGACTAATTTGGCTGTTGTTAATCTCCCGTATTCTTCGAAGTATAGTCACAACAATAATCACATTTTGTTTTTAACAATTATGTCAGTTTATTCTTCGGAATGGAGTGCAAAGAGCAAAAATATGTGCTCCGTTGCAATATAATATTATTATTTAAGTTTAGCAATAATGCAAACATGTACCACCAATATGGAGGTTAATTCCGAAGGTGAGATACTTACCGCATCCATGTTTCAGAAAGTTGCTCCTCTCATAGGATGGACTCGATTATTCGGAGTTGGTAGGAATCGTCAAGTTTGAGTGATGAGACAGAATCAGAGCCACACAGAACGCTTCCTATCTCTTCCTATCAATACACAATGCCAAGCGTTTGGAGTTTTAACGTCCGTCGGAACGTTTAGAGGTTTCCAATCAATATGCCAATAATTGGCTCTCCTTGTTCCCAGAGCACGGCGACTGCTGCTGTGTTTTAAAGATATATGCTCAAGTCGAAAAATCAATGATCCCGTTGGAAAATGAGTGCTATGCTGGAAAAAAATATAGACTATATTGACAGAAGTATGGAAGGTTGCTCAAACGTCACGAACTCCATCTTGTTCATATTTAGTTATATATGTTACGAAGCAGTCCTATTGTTTCCAAAGAATGTTAAGCGAGACCACCTGTTAAGATTGGTCTCGACAATCTTTCTTTATTTACCTATCTGCAACGCAGCCGTTATTTGAAACATATTTTCCAAAATTTAACTAACTTTTTCCTGCAAGCTTCCATGTAATGTATTGCATACAATTTCAACGAGTATTCATAACGAAAATCATTAGTACTAATGTTTTTGAGGAATTTAATTGTGACACTTACCTGTTACAATGATTTATAATTACGGGGATGCCATAATAGTTCATAAACTATAATCATCGAAAGAAAACTATTTAAGAGGCTGGAGACATGCACAAGAAGTGGTCCAGCTAACCTTTGGTAACGTCTGGCATGACGCGCAGGCGGGATGTCAGAATATGTGAGAGTAAGAGTGACATGTGACAGTAAAAACGACAACGAGACGAAAATTGTGAGTCAGAGAAGAGAGTTCTGGAGATGAGGTGGCGGACACTGGAAGGATTGCGTCAGCCAGACTCTTTGGGATGCCATAAGCGACGAGTATCTTAAATAGCTAGAGAGACTGGCAATAGCGTGACTCTCATCCCCACTCCTCCATAACACCCCATGTAAAAACAGCGCTTTTAGAGTCGGCTAAAATCCATCTTAAAACAGCAAAAGACAAATTTAAGTGGATTATTAATTTATAACAAATCTTAGTATTTTTCTAATACGTAAGGTACAAATATTCATTCAAATGGGAATTTTAAAAATATTGAGAATGTTTCGAAATCAGTATTGCGACTTGAATGCGTAGTTATATCAGCTTATTTCTCAATTAAATGTTAAAAATATTTAATTTTCCATTCGGAAATGTTGGAGGAGAATGGAAATTGTTATTTCAAGGATCTGAATTCGGAAAATAAGATATAATGTTAATTATCATAATTAATTATTCTATTAAATTAAAAAATATATATCAACCGGACTTATTTTATCAGTCAGGTCCTTTTATTGTTATTTAATCACGCTGAATAAGTCGCGCGCACATAAATACATGGAACTGAATCTTTTTCATAGGTATATTTTTCATAACACAAAAGGGACGGTCGAATGTTTAATAAAATAGGATAATAACCTACACTCTTGCACGTAGTTTTTAGGACATTGAGTATTTCCAAAACAACGCCTTACACGCAAACGGGTTTATTTTATTTATAATTTATATTAGAATAAATACAGATTTCAAAAAATACAACAGAAGCCAAAATTCAAAAAGAAATTTTATTCTAAATTAATACAGTATAAAGGTCACTAAGTCCAAAGATATAGGGAATATCTTATTTGAAGAGCTGTGTTTATGCTTCTGTAACGATTACGAATGTAATAAATAATTATTTATTTCCCTGTAAACTCTTGAAAATATATTTTTCTTGTGGCGTATCAGTGTTAATTGCTTATAAAATACGAGATGCAGTTTTAGAAATGAGATCATAGTGAAATTAGCGCCATTGTTGAGTCAAAATATATCATTATAATGTTCATTTAAGCTTTGGGTACGAAGTTTCTGCCAATCTCAAAATTTGCTTAATAGCCAGTTACGATATTTTTATAAGTGAATAAAAACTTAATAATTTCAAAACACACAAATAAATAATTTAAATGATATTAAATATTTATTTTCAATCTGAAACTTCACGTCGAAAGTTTAAAATATATATTTTCGTAATTTGAATTTTTATAATTAGCTTTCTATCAAATTATTTAAATACCGTATTGTAATGTTTTATGATTAATTTAAAAAGTTGACATTTCAATAATTTAATGAGATAGTATTTCATTTTTAGAGTTCAATAGGCCCAAGCATAGAGACATTACCTTATTATCAGAATTTAGACCCAAGAATAAACAATTTCCATTCTCCTCCAACATTTTAAAATCGAAAATTATATATTTTTAACACTTAATATAGAAATATGCTGATATAAATTCGCATCCAAGTCCCTATACTGATTTCGAAACATTCTCAAGATTTTTAAATGCCCATTTGAATTAATATTTGTACCTTACGTATTTGAAAATACTAAGATTTGCTGTAAATAAATAATTCACTTTTGCTGCTTTAAGAGGATTTTAGCAGACTAAGAAAGCGCTTTTTTTAGCTAACAAGCTACATGAGGGTGATCCTTGAACAGGCTATTTTTACATGGGCTATTATGGACCTACGAGGGAGTTACACTTACAGGCGTGGGGAAGACAGTCACGCTTCTCTATCATTGTATCATTTATACTCTTTGGCCATGAGAGCCTGCTTATGCCACAATGTCTCTGGACATCCTGGATATTGTAGAAGCAACCAAGACGCCATTCTCCCTCGGTGATGTAGTCCATTTAAAGATGTCTAATTGTATCATTTATTGTATTGCCGGATTGCAGGTCCATCTGTAAAACATATTTGCTCTGATAAAGTTTTTTTGAGCGACCCACAGGAACCCTGTGAGAAAAGAATCTAATTGTTTTTCTTTTTAATATTTTAAGCAGAAAGAGTTATCGTATTTCTTAGTTCTCAATGAATATAACAACTTGATATCATATTAGATATACTTATTTTTGTTACAATTTTTAAATAAATACTCACGTAATAAAGTAAATCCGGGTTTCCCAAACTGTGTGTCCGCGGGCCCTGAATAACTGTACCGCGAAACAGTTAGAATGATTATATCTATTCTATGGATTATAATATCCCGTTAAAATACAAATTAATCAGTTCGTTTGCATCTAATGGGAGAAAGTGGAATCATTTCTCACATCTTTATTTGTTTCTAGCTTGTTTCTGAACCGATTCAACAACGTTGCGAAACAAAGGACCCTTATTCCTTTTTTCCTGCTACAATAGTAACAATGAACAAATGTGGACGGGTTCAGTAAACTAGAATCCTGTACGGACGACCTTTTATTTACTTTTAAGTTAAAGTCAGAAAATGATATTTAAATATTTTATTTAACTTGACAATGAGCAGCTGTGGCCAACAACTAAACCAACCACATACACTTTTGTTTGTGGAATGTAATTCAAATTCAACAGCGCATAATGTGCAATATCTCAGTACCATCTAGGGGCGGTTCTCAACCAGAGGTCCGCAGATAAATTTTAGTGGTCCTCGAAAGATAATTAATATATTTTTGCTAAAAAACAAAAAAAACGTGGTCACAAAAGTATCTATTAATTTACGTATTCGGAATAATGATCCGTTTAAAAAAGATCTTCTTATTTAATGTGTTAAATTTCGCTGTTTTTAAGACAAAGAAAGGGGAACGAATGAGTATCTGAAATTGATTTTTAGAAAAAAATACTAGTAAAAAAAATGTCCACAAATTAAGAAAATGTTATGAATGAAACCGTGAAAGTGATAAACTATGTAAATATGAAACCATTTCAATCGAGATAAAATGAAATTTTGTGCGATGAAATGGCTAGTGAACACAAAGCACTCACTATTAATACTTTTTAAACTTCGAAGTGAGTTCTTGAAGGCACAAAATAATTCAGCATAATATTTTGTCGAAGTTTTAACCAATCCTTCATGGTTGATAAAACTGACACGGATGGCAGATTTTTTTCACAAAGTCCAATTAAGTCATCAAGTGTTATTATTATGCTGCAATGAAGTATAAGTCTCAACGCCAAACCAGTTATTACAATTCAACAAGATATGCAATTCTAGGACCCAAAATCATCAAAGTCTTTAAGTGCTATATTTATTCATATTTTAATGTTTATATTACCTTACAGTTTTATATTTAAAAATAATTACTAAATATTAATTTTTGGTTAAACCCAACCTAAAAATAGTCAAGGATTCCATTAAAATGTCTGATTTTGCAAAGTGTTGCTTTGCAGAAAAAGTTTGGGAAACCCTGAAGTAAATCATTATATGGAAGTATTCTTTCATCGAGTTCTTGAATAAATTTACTGAACTCAGTAACAGGTTTTTACAAAAATGAGGAAATATTTTCAAATAAATAAGACGAATTTGGAATTCCAAATGCACTTTATTTGTAGTGAAAGCTAACACATTGTTCTATAGAAAGCAGCAATCAGATTGTAATTGTTGGAAGAAAAACACAACTGCTCCTAAATGCTGTTAACAAATATGTAATACAAGTTTATTAAGCACAGAAAGCGGTACAATCTGTTACAATGTATGACAATATACTATGTTTGTTTTTGCGGTAAATACACGAAAAGGAGTACATCTATTTGCAGAAAGATCAAAGAACAGACTTGCAGGATGAAAATGTTATTTCAATATTAATTAAAACTAAAATTATGAACGTCAACAGAATAAAGATTTGGATGAGATGAAAACAAATAAATGGGAGTAAAATACGAAAGTTTTTCTTGCTCAGGGCATTTAGTTTCTGAATAAATTAAGAAATCTGAGAACTTATTTCGGTGAGGGATTAAAAGGAAACCTTACGTCTATGTATTAAGATACATTCGCTTTTAACGCAGATAAATGTCGCTGTTATTTAACGTTTAAGTCTACGTAATTCACAAATATAACAGTGCCCAAGCTTACAGTAATAAAAATAGCTGTTTAGATATGTACTATTACAATCTCTTTCTTATTTTGGAATAGAGTTCATAGTAAAATATTTGATTTTCAAGTATACAGATTTACTTACATATATACAGTAAATTGTTGCACACCACAAACCACGACACATTTAAGATATGCTCTATAAGTATATGATTTTTCTCAAAATCTTTTAGCTCCTGGAGGTAACACGTATTTTAAGTATTTTACCGATTCTGGTTTCAAAAATTCCGACACCATTGACGTAAGACACATGTTGGATCGTCAGGGGTTTTACACATCATGCAGGATTTTGATGACAACGGTGCGGATGTAGCAAAGATATTGTCAACCGGGGTTTCCTTCGTAGAATGGCTGGATAAGTGAAATTGCAAAGGACGAGTAGGATACAAGGTGGAACGTCGAACTAAATCTTAACATAAAGATGATAAAACATGAATGGATGGAGCACGAACACCTCACGTTTCGGAAAAGAAAACTTCGTTTTCCATCAGCACAATCCGTGCTATCATCAAAAGAGGACATTTTAAATAATTCTCCTCTTGTTTCAATATTTTGTAAGCAACTCCAATCTCTATCGGGCTTCCTAATTATCGGTCCGCTTCACTCTGCAATTAAGATAATGGAAACCCCTATTAATGATATCTTTAAGAGCTCAAGCCTATTCATATATATCATCAAACATCACTACGATACTATTGAAAATATCTGGCTCAAACATTTTCATTATTTTTAAGCATGTTTCAATCTATTCGCGTCGTTTGTCCGCAGATAAATATACAGCAGATTAATAAGCAACGAATTGTCGATACAGAATTAATTTAATACATACTTCAAGCCACAGACAGCAACATTACTCGAACACTTGTGGAAATTGTGCCTCGTGTTCGAGGACAAACATATATTCGTGACAGTACGGTCACGGTGCAACACGGTTCACGGTTCACGGACAACATCAACATTCAGTCACTACACACCAACTTCGTAGGAACAGAACACCGAAAGTAATTACTTTCTCTTAAAAGTATACACATACACAAACACAAACACAACTTAGAGAACATGGAACGCTTTCTGAAGTTAACGGGAATAGAGGGCGAGAGCGTCCTTATATTTCTGGCGTTGGTTCAGGAACATACAAAACTAACATCTAATCCAAGAAAATTTCTCAAAACTTCAATTCAGAATTGATATTACTTAATGCAGATGTTGAAATGCTTTTACAAATATGAATCTGATAATATTAACCTCCATGTTGATTTATATCTTATTATTTTCTCTAGCTAATTTGTGTAGTTTCATTTGAATAAAAAGCACACATTCAAATATATATATATATATATATATATATATATATATATATATATATATATATATATTTGCTTTTATTATTATTATTTTCAAATATTTTCCGAGGGCCTTCCTGATGCTACTCTCTCTTATAATGCCTGCTGCAGAAGCTGTAACGGAGCCAGAATCACTGGAAATCTTCTCCTTTCGTAATAGGAGTTGATATTAAGGTGCCCCGATACAGCGCCGAAAACTAATAAATATTGACCAAGCGTACACGAAAAACGATGTTACGGCTTACTAAAAAAAAAGAAGAGATACGTAAAGCACATTACTACTTTTCTAACATAGCCTATGACAGTACAACGTTTACCGAAGACACGGATTTATATGCAAGTTTTGGTGTATCATTTCTACAGTGAGTGCCCTAAAGGCACAAAGACAGTAAACGTACTAATAAATACCACATTTACAACCTAGAGAACGAAGATTCAGAAAGCTCTAACACAATAACGAACATCACACGTCTTCTGTCGTTTCAACCCGATTGGCCTACAATCTGAGCTTTCCCCGGTTTCCAATTTCTTTAACAACGTTTCGTGAATCACTTTCGTCGCGGAATACTTGCCCCAAACGAAATGATGTGTTATCACACAGATACATATATATATGAATTGGGAGATGCGTGTTTGAGAAAGCGGGGTAGAAGAATAGGGAAGTAGTAGTAAGTGGTCATATCCAAGTCTGCACTCTGGCACGACGGAGATCCGCCGCGCCCTGCTGAGGTCAGGACTCGTGATGCCTCCAGCGCTTCTGCATGCGGAAGGTCGCCACACTCTCGTTTGAGCCTAGTGCACGCGTCGAACCTGCACACACAAACAAGCACAAACTTAACAATCACGCTCCAATTCTCACTCACTTAATTGTTTCCTTTTATCAGTAACCAGTAGCTTAATCTTTTAGCTGCCGACCTCCTGTGGTGTAGTGGCTAGCAACTCAGGGGTCCTGGGTTCGAATCCTGGCATGGGCTTCGATGTTTGCGTCGTCATGGTCACGGACACTGGGATTAAGACTGTGGGAGAATCGATACGCTGACCACGTGTCACTTCATATTCGGAAGGTGTCATGCAAGTTGACAGTCGACCCGGTAGTCCCAGGCCCTCAATGGGCTGTACAGCCATTGGAGTATACTCCATGGCGGAAAAACACGGCCGCTGTGCTGCGATCGAGTTAACACGTTTTCAACTTTAACTAAGCAGAAACCATAGATATTATTGTTTGAACGCGCCCAAACTTTAGTGACTTATTTTCCCATCTATTGACGAAGAAAGAAACTAAAATTAATTTCAGTATTGCATTGTGGCACAATGTGTGATAAATAATATCAAACAGTGCACTGCAAGAGCTAATCTGCGCGGCCATGTTGTGACGCAATAAGGGAATCCAAGGGAAACTAGAAATGCCTTCTTCACGATAAGAAAAACCTCTTACGGATGAAATCTTCACGGTTAACCAACTTAGTCAGGCTTTCAAAAAAACATAACGTTTCTGCGGCCATTTTCTGCAGGCTGAAGACGGACGGACGGCGACAGAAAATGGCCGCAGAAACGTGTTTTTTTGAAAGCCTGACTCAGTTGGTTAACCGTGAAGAAAGTCTACGTTCATTTAGTAGCGCTGATATAGTAAATGCTATAAATGCATTCGACTGGGGTGATATTCCGAGAATTACGATTTTAAAAATATTTATTATTCTAAAGGAAAACAGTCCAGGTACATGTGTAACAAATGCCCTGTTGCCTTGTGTGTACACCCCAATTTTGGAAGTTACCAGAAACGTTTTGAAGAAAAATATGTTGTTCTGAAATTAGTAAGTTGTAAGCAACATAGTATAAAAACATTAAAATATCTAGACTAAATTTGAAAAACATCGGATAGCCCTGAATTGGGAATAAATAGAGATTAAAATGTAAGATTTTACGAGATAAACCATTACCAAAAAAAACTTTGAAAATATAATCATATACCTCTTACCTACCAAATGTGTGTTTTGGAAGTGATTGCGGTAGTGGACAACACTGAAAATAGTGAATTTTTGACAGCAAATCTAGTGGATTTGGACCTGATATAATCAACATGATGTCATCAGGTAAACTTGTTGTTAACTTATTTGTATATTTTTCATATATTTTTAGGACAGGTATCAAAATTTAATTTTTAAAAATAATTTAGCACAGGGCAATATCTTATACACGAAGAATTCAGGAGTTAAAAGGTTGATAATTAAAATTAAATGGTACAACAAAAATAGCGTGTAGTTTAAACAATTTACCAGAAACACGACACAATTAAGAAATATAACCAAGGAGGGTGTACCACATACTTAGCTTCAAAATATGATATAGGTGTTGTAGTAAACCACATGTAGTGGATATTAATTGGTTGTTAAGACAGATATTTACTAGACGTTAAGTTATTAAGTAGTTATAAATAGATTATTTTTTATATTATCCGGCTGACCGCATGGAATACACGTTGTTTGTTCCATGTGCGAGGGTGTTGAGGAAAATAACGTGAGAGCATCGATCTGAAGAATTTTTCGGGGTAGGTGTGAGATTTTCCAGGACAAAAAGGTGTGAAATCCTACATATACCTGGCTGCGCGTGCCCCCGCATAAATTATTTCTCCCTACCAAAGGTCAAAATGGCGGAGATTGCCCAAATGCGTGGGCAATTGGGGGCGTTTACTTCCCAAATTTAAAAATATGATTGGTGATGAAGATGTGAGAAAATGACGTATGATGAAAAAGGTGGGTCAAGAAGACAGTTGATGTGGAGAACGGGACAGAAGAGGAGAGTCGGGTCCTAGCTGAGAATCGAGAGCAGAGGTTTGGTATAGTAGTCCAGAGCCAATACTTATTTTCGTGGGCGGAAGAACTTTGCCATGAGAAGCAAGGTGGAGGCCAGCTACCGGCCTCTACTACGTGGCATGGAAGCAGTAAAAGGGAGAATTAGTTGTCAAGAGATCAGAGGCCATCAGCGAGACACAGCACCGGGGGTCCTGGCTTCATCGTCTCCCTCCACCGCAGACGATCATCCGAGCCGGAGCAGCCAACAGCCATAGGAAGAGTCCAACCAGATCAATTACAAAATGTTCTCACGTAGACGCTGTAATTTCGGTTTTATTTAAATAATTTCCGAATTATGGGGACATAAATTATGTCATTTCTTTGCATAATTGGGGTTAAATTCAACGACGCGGTTTTTTCTCTATTTTCCACATGTAATTGGTGTAATTTTCCTAAACACCACGGTCAACCTGTAAGTCAAGCGGCTGGTCGGAGCAACTTTAAAATGATAGTAAAAATTTCAATTAGATCATATTAGTATTATATTTAATAACAAAATGATTAAAAATAAATTAAAAATATTGTAAATACTTGACTGCATAAATTGGATAATATATATATATATATATATATATATATATATATATATATATTGATTTTATGTACCAGACCTGGATGCCAGAATCCAGACTAACATCAAGGAATGCTGCTGAACAGTATTTTTTGTCATCAAGAGAAGACATTGTTGGGTAGTAGAGTGCTTAGGTCGAAAGCCAAATTGATGGTCTGGTATTATTTCTTGAAGAGATGTGAGTAGTAACCGTTATAATAATTTTGCCACCGTTAGCGGATTAATATGGCAGAAACTGCTGGAAGGTCCTGCGTTGTAACAATATTAAAAGCTGAATTTGAGACTATGGTTTGGTTTGATTTTGCAATTTTTTGTTAGAATTTCCCTAAGACTAAAAATTCCTCTAAGAAAATCCCAAGCACACAACCACCAGGCATTGTTACCTGACAAATCTCAGCAACACAAATTGGACGGTGGGCCATATAGTGTTGCTTTTTATTTCTGCTCGGGTAGGATTTCCCCAGAAAAGAAATAAATGAGAAAATTCCTCGAGCTGATTAAAGCACTTAAAAACATGAAAACAATTTTAATATAAATGATATTATGATGTATGAGGAGGGCAATGAGTAGAGGTGACAGTCGCAAAGCGATTGGTCTCAGGACTCAAAGTCTGGCTGCAGGAATGACTGATACACTCACGGGAAGTGCTGAAATCTCTAAATAGGCTGGAAAAATGTGGATGCAGTAGTCGCCTGCATGAACAACTGTATCAGTTCTAAACTGGAATCCTGCATCCTCTTACAACTCCCAGAATTCAAGTCGACTGTTCACCTTATTAGATTACATTGTAAAATAATATAAATTAAGCTAACAGTTGCTAGCAATTTCATATTTTTTCTAAAGTTCTTCAATTTTGCTTCCACCATAGCTAACGCGTACCACATTATTTATCCAAGGATAATCAACACTGGCGTGTGTAATATTGGAGGAATACATTCCTATACCTGGTATTTTCTACATTGAAAATAAAACGAATAAGACCAAAATATGAGCAATGGTAACAGGTTAATTCAGCGCCGGTTCAATACGTATTTATCCAGCTATCAACATTCCATGTAATTTTAGAGTTTTTAAGAAAGTTGAACAACAATAATTTTTTTCATGAAGTATTCAATATCCCACTACACCAAAGAATTTCAAATAGAACGAAGTGATCATAAGAATGCTGTTTTTACAATTTTCTCTCCCGTTGTAACTGTGTAGAATGTTTTATTGGATTTTATATTTGTTACAACATACGACATATTATCACTTGCGTGTATCAGCGATGATATCGGTTTTATATCCCATAACCGTCACTTCGCCTCTTCACATGCTTAAAGTAGCAATAAAGACCTGACTCGAGTTGTCATGGCAACTGAATTCATTGTCAAAGTGCCCCCGCTCTTGAATAAAAACTCCGGTAAAATGAATTGTCATTAAATTCAGAAGTAAAATTCAACAAACAAAACAAATATATACAGCTTCAACTAAATTGGAAAGAAAATCGTTCTATTGGGAAAATTTAATCACATTCATTAATAATTTGAGCAAACGAACTTTTTCTCAGAAGGGGTTTCGGCTTCCGTAATAATATTATTCTCTCATGTAAGGAATGGGTCACAAAATGATACAGTATAATATCTGCGTGTTCTCAAGAATAATCGTAATTATCCTAATAATAATGGCGTCCAGACGAGTGGTTTCTCTGCAAATGTAGATAAATTTCTTGCTTTTCTTGTGTATCTGTGCTTTTTTAGTTGAGAAATATGCAGATGGTAACGGAATGTTAAGGAGTTCTGCTACTTGGGAAGCGTATTAACTAGGGATGGTAGAGTATAGAAGACATAAAGAGTAGGATAGCTCAGGCAAGAAAGGCTTACGTGTGAATATTAGGAAATTGTTACTAAAAATGTTCATATGGAGCGTGGCGTTATATGGGTGCGAAACGTGGACGATAGGAGTTTCGGAAAAGAAAAGAATAGAAACCTTTGAAATGTGGTGCTATAGGCGAATACTGCAAATCAGATGGGTGCATAAAATCACTAACGAGGAAGTTCTAAACAGAATAGTGCAAGGGCGAAGAATATGGAGGACGTTGACCAAGAGAAGGGATAGATTAATTGGTTCACGTTTTGAGACGTTAGGGTCTTGTAAAATTAGCATTAGAGGGAAGTGTGTGGGGTAAGAACAGAAGAGGGAGAACAAGAATGGAAAACGATAAGCAGATTAGGGTGGATGTGTGAGTTATGTTTAAATGTAAAGGCTTGCGCAAGATAGGTTAGCATGGAGGCTTGCATAAGACCAGTCTTAGGACTGAATACAACAACATCCTTTGACTTATCGTGCATAATTTCTAGTTCCCAAATATAATACTTCACAAGCAGTGTCACATTAATAATAGATTTTGTAGAAAAATATTCTTTTATTTGAAATTTATTTGGTCATAGTTATAAAATTTTAAGTATTGATGATAGACCGCAATATTATTTTAGACATAATATGAAATTAAAAAGATTTAAGACGAAGCTGTTGCACTTGCCATTTCGAGTATCAAATTTTGACTAACCTGTAGCGTGATATTTATTTTATTAAGTTGTAATGTAAAAATTAGCAAAGGATTGGAAGGTTGAGCGGCTCCTCGTAGTAGGCAGTGGAAGGTTGAGCGGCGCCTCTAGGTCGGCAGGGATAGGAGGCTATAATCCTATAGGATGATGTCAGGTCACGTATAGAAATGACCTGCACTATTCTCAGAAATACCGAACATCAACAAAACAAACAATATTTTAAAATTACCACGTGGTGGCCTCGGCCAATGCGGTTTCGTGGATAGATAAATCGAGAAAAAAAGATCGGTTTATAGAGGTTGAGGACACAGCGGAGAGGCTGTGCAGATTCATTCGGTTCTAGACACTAAGAGAAGACGGTCGGAACTGATGACTTGGGCTGGACTTTTTAGATGCTGTAGAAAACAGAAGCTGTAAAGAGGTACGGTGCCAGGCTTTTCAATGCAGGTCGTTTATGGGGATCGCCCACGGTATTAACCTGTTTTAAAGAGATCAGATTGCTTTACCCAACCCTTAATTTACTTGTATATATTTCCCTCACTAATGTATTCCCCGTTTAATCCCCTATGTAAATAAATTTTCTAAGATAATCAGCTTGTAATTAATTTAAACCCCCTCCTAGAAACCGTTACGATTCTTGTTTGTTGTATGAACTTAGTTACGATCATCTAAGTGATACTTCTTCTATAATTATAAACTTGAGAATAATAATAATTTATCTTGGTATTTTGATTATTTTTAAGCACATGATTTTAAAATCAAGGCATTTTGTCGTATTCAACTATAAAAAAATATCATGGCGCCGTTTATTACAAATTCGAGGTACATCTCTTTTGCACCTTATATGGTAATGAGAAGTATCATTTTTAGGAAAATGGACTGGATTTGTCTGTATTAGTGTACCCTGTGATCAGATATGGAGATGTACCTGGCCTGCAGGTGTCATTGTACAGGTATTTCCGTAAGGTAACGTATACTGTTTGAAACCGAAACGCTGAGAAAATTGACGATTTCCTGATGTAAAGGTACGAAAATTTGAAAAATTGGAGATTTTTAGAATTAAGTGGTTTTGGTAAGAAATATTAATTTTGGCAAGTATTATATATATTTGGGATATACGTGGAATTATAAATGTAGTTTTTTAATTATAATTTCTGTTTTTGAGTAGATGGATATGGCAACATAAGCCGAAAGCTCAAATATTTAATTAAAAAGATAGATTATCATTTAATAATTAGTGGAAAGAGACTTTCCTGTTGTAAATGCTGCAGAAACAGTTGTCTGTGTCCACTGCGGTACAGCTGCGATTAAGACCACGCGGTCTGCCACCATTTTCTGGCGAAGTGTCGGGACCCCCTAAAGAGCTCGCACTGCTAGAATAGGAGCCTACCACTTCCTACACCCCATCTGCACACAGGGGATAGGAACTTGTGCTTGATCCGTACCTGTTTTTTTTGGGTAACAGGCTACATGAGGGTGAACCTGAAGCAGGCAACTCCCCTTTAATAGCATAGGAAGGGACTTGTAAAGGGGGGATGTGGAAGGTAGAGCAAGGTAGCCCAACAAGGGTTGACTAGGGGTCCCCAGGCTATAGTGTAAGGATCCTACCCGGTGTTTCACCTCAAGTTGATGCAGGTAAAAACCCTAGAAAACCTGCATCAGGTAGGTCGGGCTAGTGGGTACTACTCCTGCGCAATAAACCCACCTCCGTGCCTTGATCAGTATTGAGAGGCAATTGGCCGACTGGTCCAATGGAATCAGCGAACAACTCTTACCGTATGCCGAAGGTCTTCGACCCCCGTACATACACCTCTCAAACTGCCCAAGGTCGTCTAAGCCTGCAGGAGTCTTAAATTAATTACCTTTCCCATGGACCAAGGGGGGAGGGAAAGAGGAAAACCTGGAGGGAGGAAGTCTACCTCCACCTGGCTCTCACTCATTTCCCATCAGGATATCCTCCTGATTCCTTCTTCTACCTGAGGGCATAATACCCTTTAATACGGCCATTCACGGAGATAGATTGTGAGAGAGACAGAATTAACCCAATCAACATTGATTTAAATGCCGCTTATGTAACTACATTGTTCTCTCAACTGAATATGAGTGTATTTTCACACTTATATGTTTATAAAAAGTAAACAAATGAAGGGAAGTCACCTTCCCAATGTCACAAGAAATCAAGCAAGCTAACACAAGAGTCCTCTGTTCACGTCAACAGAATTAAAAGCCCAGTTTCGAATGACGTGAACGTCACGTCATCCGAGATGAATGGGTTAAGAGCGTAGGCCGAGGAAAAAAAGTGCCGACAATTCTCCTAAGCCGGAAAAAATTACAGTGGGAATATCTCAAAATGCGTTTTCCCTGTTCACCCGCGTTCCCTTTGAGTACAAACTAAAGCTTCTGAGCAAACACTTCTGTCTAGGCATGTGCTAACGACGACATACTTTCAGTATGAGATATACCACGAACACGCGAAACACTTGGAGGATGAGCCCCTTAACATTGCCCTACTACGAAGTACTTCTACCGCTACGTCGACGATACTTTTATCGTATGGCCACACGGGGCACAGAAACTGAAAATATGTCTTGATCATCTGGATAGACTACATTACAACAACAAAAATCGCGTTGAAAATGGAGGAGGATGGGACTGTTTCCTTCCTAGACGTCCTAATTAGAAGAGGACAAGATGGGGGACTGAGCCACTCCGTTTATCGGCAGGTCAGCCACGGACCCGTGCCTGCACGCTACTAGCTCCCATCACGCAGCCCAAAGGTGTGCAGTGCGTGTGACCTTGGTCCTTAGAACCAGGTCAAGTCTGCGGAGATGTCTTCCGTCTTAACGGATACGATTCGGCACAGATGAGAAAGGAAACACCAACTCGGCTTATGTCCCTTACGCTATAGGATCAGGCGGGTACTAGCCAAATTTAACATCAACTCAGTGTTTTACTCACAGAGAAAAATTAGCAAATGCTCGACCCGGGAAAGGACTCCAGGGATCTACGGCATACCGTGCGTATGCGTAAAACAATACAGACGGTTCCCACGGTAGAAAATAGATGTCTAGAACACCAGAGACATCTCAAACTTAAGCATCCGCAAAAGTCAGCAGTGGCGGAACACGCCATAGAAACCGGCCGCAGAATTTAATCAAGTAATATATATATATATATATATATATATATATATATATACCGCTATTTGAGACGGACCTGACACTTCGCCAGAAGATGACGACACAGCACCTAATCGTCAAAACGTCGCGTTTTAATCGCAGCTTAACCGAATGGAACTATTTCTGCAATTAATAAGGAATTTTGATTTTTTTCTGTGGTTGTTGACAAAATACAAAATAATCAAGTTAATTGTATTTTGTAAGAAACACGACTTTGCGATACGAAAAGAAAACTGAAGAAATATACTTGAAAAATCAGAAATACAGCGTGTTTTGAACTGTTATAAGGTATTTAAGACGTATTGTTGGTAAGCATATTTTTGAAAATCAGATATGAAACAGGATATAGCAGTCAGAAGCTGATACAGAACCATTATATTGATGAAATACAACTAGAAACAGAGCCTGATTATTACTTGATTAAACCTAAAGTTATTTGATGAAATGATTATATAAGTGCAGTTATTTTATGTCGGTCACAAACATGATTTTCGGATATCTAAAGGGTTAATCTGAAAAATTATTTAGTAGTATAATGATAAAGAAGAAGAATTGATCAAACTGAATGAGTGTATTAAGCATTTGGAGAGATCGGTATAAAGTAATTTATTGAATAAATCTCTGGGTTCAGAGGCTGAAATAGTAGAATACTACAAAATACGGAATTTGGCGGTGCAAAATCAAAGGCGGGCGGTTTGAGAGAAGTTGAAAAAGGTTAAAGACAGGGTAATAATATCTAGACAATTTGGCGCTGGCCTGGGTTATTCAAACTCGTTGAGATTCTGGGAAACCTGGGTGGGGCATGACGAGGTGTTTTCTTCAAAACATCGGTGAAGTGTTATGAAAGGATTCTCGTAAAGGGAGAGGGTATATGTTTTTGATTGGAGACGACTTAGTCCCCGCCACCGAAGGAAATTAAATAATAGAGTGAGGAAAACTTGTTGAAAGCCGAGGAAAATAGATTTTCAAGTATTAAGTGACAATAACAGTAAGACGTTGGAAATTAAGAGATTGTAGATTGCAACTGGCTATGAGCATTTGGATAATGATGTATGGTAGAGAGAGAGAGAGAGAGAGAGAGAGAGAGAGAGAGAGAGAGAGAGAGAGAGAGAGAGAGAGATTGGTAACCAAGTACAGAACGGAGAGACTGTTTCGATCCGTGAATTGCTCTTCAATTGGTTGAGTAAGGGCGGAATGCTTGCACTTATCCTTCGCGGCATATAAGAAGACTAAATGAGCAAGGTGTTCATTGTCGAATAAGGTAATAAAATGATTTGTTTGCGGAGTGTTCCAGCGTTGAGTTCCAGGCAAAGCTGAAAGCGGTTATTACTCTGTAATCTTTTTGCCAATTTCCTCGTTTTTCCAATTCCGCGTAGGGTTTGTGTCTTTTACTCTGTTTCCACGAGAAGGCCCCAGAATAGATCTAATGCGTTTAAACGTTAATTGGTAAGAAATTTAGTGTTTTAGATAGTGTATGAAGTACTTATTTTTAATCGTAAAAACGGTGGACTTAAAAAAATATAATTATTATATATTGTAAATTAATAAATTTAAAAACATTCCCATTTTATAATATTTCTATATTTTAAACATATAATAATTTCAAGATGAGTAACGGTCACGTAAATAAAGCGTTTCCGATCTTTTCCGCTGTGAACAGTACATAGGTGCATCTCGACAGCAAAATGTTGGATCAGTAGTAATAAATAGCGAAAATTATTTCGGGTTAATAGGGTATCAATACTTCTGTAAAATTCCACTAGAAAGACATCAGGATGTGGCTGTCTAGCAATATCACCATAATAAGCAACAATGGCGCCTTGTTTCAGGATGACATTTGCAGAATTAATGTCGCGTTCACTTACAAAGATGCTTTTGCATAAAATCAGTTTCAACTAGGAAAGTAGCTAAATTTTATATTATGATTAAATTAGTTACTCTCTCACCAAAGCTTTTCAAAACGCTAAGGAAGTCAGTCTATGTTCGGACTCCCTCCTGGAAACATAGCTAGGCAACTGGGCTCTCTTCAGCTTAGAAATCTGTTTCTAATTTATTAAACTTTAGCTTGAAAACCATTCTAGCGTCTTTGATTCCGTTCAGGTTTGGACGACTTAGTAAAAGAACCTCGCATACCGAGTGTATCCTTTTTACTTACCTAAATTATCCTTTCTTCGGTTGCTCAAGAAGAGACTACGATCGAAATATTCTGAGTTCGCCTCCCTTTCAATCTGATCAATTACTTTCCTTGGCTAATAACTTAAATTTGACACCCATCCTATTTTGGTTTTCTCAAGTTGTAACCAGGAACAAAATTTCACTTCAAAAAGCATATCAGTTTTGAATTGCGTACTATATTTCGATTTGTCGGTTGATTAAATCGTTGGCGATCATTTAGATTGTTGCTTCAGCCAGAATATCTATCATTTACGCTAAGTGTGCTAATAGTGAAAACATTTTATCAGAAGGGAGAAAGGTATGCAGCTAGTGTGAAACTTTGTATTCGTGCAATTATAGGGCGCAATGCCGCACCGATTAAGTCAACAATTCACAGATTTCTTGTAAAGTTCAATGAAAGTTCAACAGCGAACACTAAATGTTTTGGGAGGTCTTGTTCTGGCCGATCAGCGTCAAACATTGCGTTGGATCATTCATGACACTGTGGCAAAATCGGTTCTTCGTCATTCCCAATTGGGTGTTGAATATTCTTCAGAGCGGCGAATTCTTCATCATAACTCTTACGTAGTTCTGTTAACGCAGCAGATGAAAGAAGCCGGTCATGAGAAAAGGCGACATTTTGTAGTCAGGTTCCTGAGAAGACAAAGACTTTGCGAGGAACATCACCTTTAGTGACTCCGCCCCATCCCTTCCCAAATACGCACCACCAGCAATAAACTACAAAGTTAATTTTCTCCAGGACACGAGCTAATATTGGCACTTCATTTAAAAGACCTACCAAAAAAGAAACAGTTATCACAATAATTTTCAATGCGTACATCCTACTACCCTACCGCCTGGAAGCATGCCAATATTATTATCATAAACAAACCTAACAAACTAAAACGCTCCCTGCAAGTTACAGACCCATCAACCTCCTACCAGCCCTTTCGAAACTATTCGAAAAACTATTCCTTCCCCTCCTCTCTAATAAGTTATCATCACTCATCCCATCTGCTCAATATGGTTTCAGGCCTAAACATTCGTGCATTCACCAACTATATTCTGCTACCACCACAATCAATAATGCATTCGAAAGCCTTCGACAAAGTCCATCATCCATCCTTCTTATACAAAATAAAAAATGAACTTAACGACACACTCTTCAGAATCCCTTCAAATTATCTTACTAACCGCTCGTACTCCGTCAAAATTGACAATCATTTCTCCCCATCTCCTCTGACGTCCCACAAGGTAGCGTATTGGACCCCTTCCTGTTTAACATTTACTCTCACGACATTCATCCACTTAAAACAATATTTCTATTGGCCTATGACATAGCTATCCTCCACCAAACCTCTTGCATCACCTCGGGTGTTTGCACCGTCCAAATAGCTCTAAACGACCTGGAAATCTGTGCAAAAAAGTGAAGTCAGCATAAACCCTTCCAAATATGCAATAGTACCATTCACCCTGAAAACCAAACAAACCCCCACTCATTCATTCTATCTTTTGGGCTCCCAAATCCCAATAAAAAACTCCATAATTTATCTTGGACTTATTGTAGATCCACAACTTTCCTGGAAACCTCATCTTACCACCTTTCATCCAAAATTAAAACTAAAATAAAACTACTCTATCCACTCCTCAAGAGAAACGCACCAATCTCCATCTCCACCAAAAGATTCTTTTACCTGTCCCTAATCCGCCTCATATGGTCATACGCATGCTCCATATGCGGATCAACTGCCAACTTCCATTCAAATAAAATTCAAACCAAGGAAAACAGAGTCCTTAGAATCATTTCAAACTCCCCATGGTACATTAGAAACTCAGTAATTCACAATGACATCCAAATTCCACTCATCTCCACCACAATAAAATCATGCATACGCTCCATAATCAAAAGCTCCATCAATGACTCCAATGAGACTGGCCATAGCCACAGCAATTCTCCTCCTTCAACTGTCTCATTCAGGTATAATCTAACATTAATTTCTGCCCTAGTTACCTGGCACCAAATTCTCCGACTCCAAAAAAACCTTTCCTGTAATTCTCTGTTATCTGGTACACCTACCACCCTAAATACTGATAAATTCTGTTCTTCACAGCCAATAATAAGCTAAACAAATATTAATAACCGCAATAACAAAATCATATTCACAGTTCAGTCATTTCTTTCTCTATAAAATTGTTTGTCACTGGACATTGAATTACATCATGTAGTCATGTTTATTATTTATTCCACGAATAAAAACTATATACCATGTAAAACAACTGTAATATCCTCGGATATAAGTTATCGTAATAAAAAGAAAATAAATAAAAATGGTGAAAAACGTCAGCATTAAACACATACATGTTAATAATCACAATTTCGATTGGCAAAATGTGGAGATTAGATAAATAAAATAATTACTTGTCGATAATTCAGAGTGAAATGTTGTATATGAGGTGCAACCCTCATGCAATCAACGTTAAAATGACACGAATAATTTGAACAAAATTTATGATGCTCTTTTGTTGTAGTAGTTTAACGCTTTAATAATCTTCTCCATTGTTAAAATTTAACTGCCCAAAGCACTCATTGTTACACATAATTTCATAATTTCGGCCGCAACCGTCAGGGGCTGGAGTTGCTCCTTGTTATTTATATATAAATTCCTAATTGTAACATAGAACCCAGAATTAATTTATTGTAATATTGTGTTTGCAGTAATCCTGAAGAAGTCTAAAAATGGAGATGAAACGTCGCATTCGTTAATAAATAGTTATATATTTAATGCTGAGTTTTTTGGCCGTTTTTATTTATTGTAAATATATAAGTCAGAAAACTATGATGTGAAAAGAAAGAAAAACCTTTAGTGACGAGACGCACTTCCACTTCAATGCATAAGTGAGTAAACAGAACCACTATACCTGCGTGTCATAAAATTTTTGCATGGTTGAAGAGAGGAGAATCCATCCGCAGCGAGTTACGGTGTGATGCGACATTTGCTTCTTTTTGAAGATGAGGCAGTCAGGTCGTGACAGTTAATGGAGTGCGATACCGTCTTAAGATATTTTTTGTGGCCCCATTTTTGTGGAATAAACGACCTGCTGTGGTGTTGCGGTCAGCTTCAATGCCCCGGCAAGGCAAGGCAAGGGCAAGGCGAGGGCGTCGATGTTTGTACTATAAGGTCATGACAATGCGCAGACAAACTACAACAAAACGAATGAAAACCTCTTGCTGGACAGACGCCTTCCAACGTCAATTGCACATTGCCTCCTACAACACTAAAACTTATTATTCTCTCTTAATAATAAACTTAGAAAAAAACAACAATGGACGTTCAAGAGTTGCGGTTTCAGCAGGATGGCGCCGCCTATCACACATCATACCAAACAATTGGGTCTTCCATGATTACAGGTTACAGTCGCCCATTGGCGACCAACAATGGTCACGAAGCCCATGTGATCCCGGATCACTTTTTTTGTAGTTATCTTAGGTAAGTGTTATATGATAAAAAAAACTCCAGCAACATGCTTCAAAGTGGGGAAATTCGACGAGTTATTGGAGATAGTTGACACCTTCAATGCAGTACGGGAGATTATTGTTGTTGTTGTGGTATTCAGTCCCAAGACTGGTCTGATGCAACCCTCCATGCTAACCTGTCTTGCGCAAGTCTTGTCATTTCCTCATAACAACCACATCCCACATCACCCTTAATCTACTTAGCGGATTCCATCCATGGCCTCCCTCTTCTGTTCTTACCCGACACACTTCCCTCTAGTGCTAATTTTACAACACCCTCATTTCTTAAAACGTGGCTTATTAATCTATCCCTTCTCTTGGTCAACGTCCTGCACAGTGTTCGCTCTTCCCCTATTCTGTTCAGAACTTCCTCCTTTGTGATTCTATCCACCCATCTGATTTTCAGCATTCGCCTATAGCACCACATTTCAAAGACTTCTATTCTTTTCTTTTCCGCAACTCTTATCGTCCACGTTTCGCACCCATATAACGCCACGCTCCATACTAACATTTTTAGCAACGATTTCCTAATATTCACACTTATGTTACACGTACGTAAATTCCTCTTTTTTGAGAAAACCTTCCTGCCTGTGCTATCCTACTCTTTATGTCTACTATACTTCTACCATCCCTAGTTATTACGCTTCCTTAACTTCCGCCAAAATATCCCTTCCCAATCTAACAGCCTTTGTTATTCCACTGTTTTCCATACTACACTCTTAGTTTCCCCTCTATTACTCCTCATATTGAACTCTTTCTCCAGGACCCCGTTCATGCTATTTATTATGGTATCCAAGGCTTCTTCTGACTCACCTAATACTACAATATCGTCGGCAAAACGTAAGGTTTTTATTTCTTCTCCTTGCAGTATGATCCTTTTCCATATTCCGTTTTAAATTTCTTCATCGCCTGTCCTATATATATATATATATATATATATATATATATAGACTGCATCCTTGCCTTACTCCTTTCTTGATTACGGCTTTCTTTTCTAGATCTTCTATTTCAATTACTGCTGCCTATCTTCTGTGTAGTTTATGTATAAGCCTTCTTTCTCGATAATTTCTTCATGTATTCTTCAAAATCCTTAATAGTATGTTCCAGTTCATATTATCAAACGCTTTTCTAAATCTATAAATGCCATGAACGTAGGCCTGCTTCCTTCTTATTCTGTCTTCTAAAATTAGACGCAAAGTCAATATTGCTTCTCTTGTCCCTACATTCTTCCTAAACCCAAACTGATCTTCTCCTAACTCGCATTCTATTTGACGTTCCATCCTCCTATATACCATTTTCGTTAATATTATGCATGCATGAGATACTACACTAATTGTCCTGTTCTGTTCACATTTATCAGCCCAAATCTTCTTCGGTATGGATATATTATGTTTTTACTAAATAATCTGGTATTCTTCCTGTTTCTTAGATTTCGCAAACTATCCTGAAGAGCCATGATATTGCTTTTTCACCTGAAGATCGTATCAGCTCTGCTGGGATGTTATCAATTCCTGACTCTTTACAATTGCTCAGAACTGTCAGCCATGGCCCTGTCAAACTCTCACCTTAAAATTTTGTCCAACTTTTCATCATCCACCTCCTCTTCTTCTTCTATTACCGACTGATGTACATTTTCACTGTGATACAGCTCTTCTAGATATTCCTTCCATCTTTCTGCTTTTTTTTCTTTATCCATAGTTGGCTTCCCATCCGTTCTCCTGATGTTCTTGCTAATACTTTCCTCTCTCCGAATGTTTATTTAATTTTCCTATAAGCTGCGTCTATTTTTCCTTTCACCATGAAATCTTCAACCACTTAGCATTTCTCTTGTAGCCAAGCTTCTTTGGCAGATTTGCACTTCCTATCTATCTCATTCTTCAAGCGTCTGTACTGCTCTTTTCAGTTTGTATTTTTCGCGTTTTTATATTTACGCATTTCGTCAATCCTTTTTATTATTTCTTGTGTTATCCACGCTTTCCTATCCTGAGTTTATTCATTTTCAGCTTGCATTTCATAACCAGCAGATTATGGTCAGAGTTTACTTGGTACGTCTTGCAGTTAAGCACCTGATTCCTATACCTCTAACCATTATATAATTTAATTGGTACCTACCCGTGTCTCCCGGCTTCTTCCATGTGTACAGTCTTCTTTCATGATTCATAAACCAGGCATTAGTCACGACTATTCTGTGCTCAATGCAAAATTCTACTAGCCTATATCCCCTTTTATTCCTTTCCTTTGGTCCATAGTCCCCAACTACATCACTTTCTCTTCCCTTTCCTATTTCTGCGTTCCAGTCACCCATTACTATCAAATTCTCATTTCCCTTGACATAATTAATTATAGGCCAGACATTTTCCATATTGCAATTGAAAAACTTATGAACATATTTATGCATTATGTTAATGCCTATTCGAAAAAATAAAATTCATAATTCGATATATTAAAACCAAGAGCGCTTTTCGAAGGACCTAGCGAACCTGGAAGCACATGTTAACAAAAGCTAGAGAATGTGTTTTCGCACTTTGGAAAGGTAGCTACTAAAAGTTCAGGCATTTTGGACGCTCAGTTGTTGTTTGACAATAGTTTCCGCGAATCGACGTGAAAATGGAAAAAAAATGAAGTACCGAGCTGTAATTAATATTCGTTTCTGAAAGGCAATATGCCTATGTAAATGAAAGACTAGTTGGCAACTCTGCGCTGTTATTTACCACCGTCTAATTTCAACGTAGCCTAACCAATTTGGGAGACGATGAACGTTCCAGAGATTCACAAACTGCAACCACTGACAATAACATCGCTCAAGATCACAAAATGCCGCTGGACAACCTTCAAATTAAAACGAGTATGTGCAAAGAACGTATTTGACACACATTAATTAAGATTTAAGTATAAGAAAGCTGTCCGCGCGTTGGGCTTCGCATTTACTCCCAGGAAAGTGTTCGAATGAACGTTACCAAAACCTGTTTGCGCAGTTTAGACTCAATAGTTTCAGACGTTTGATAGTGATTAATTACTGGATACACCATTATATCCCAGAAACAAAAATACAGTCAAACCAGTAGATTGGAAATGGAGAATCGGCTCCAAAAAAAGCACAAACACAGGGTTTTTTTGACTGGGAAACTGATGGCAACTATTGTTTTGGGGATATCCATGGGGTTATCTTCATCGGTTATATTCCAAATGGAAGAACGGCTACAGGAGGATACTATGCATTATTACTTGACAAATTGAAGCCAGAAATTGCGGGAAAACGTCCACATTTGCAGATAAAATTTGAGATGAATTGGGAGGGATATAGAATATTTTTTACAATATTAATGTATTAATAATGAGCTTTTATAATAAAAAAGATACAGTTTACTTTATCCTAAACAAAAATACAACCATATTACAATGTTGATATATTAAGAAACTTTAAGCCGGCAATTCTTTCTTAAGTAACACTACATATATATTTACAAAAAAAATTATCTTATTCTTCTTCCAATGGCTCAACAGCCCTCTTGAAGGCCTAGGCCTACCGAGGCGGCTGCGGACTGTCATCTGGCGTGACACATTCTTAATTTGGGGTGATACGTGGTCAGTGTATCAATTCCCCAGCAGCCTTAATCCCGGTCCTCGCGACCATCATGACAGAAAAATCTAAGCCCATGCCAGGATTCGAACACGGGACCCCTGAGTTGAAAAAATATGATACAAATGAATTTATTAAAACTAACAATTCTCGATGTAAAAACTCAGGGTCGTATGTTATGGGCCTGGCAATACAGGAAATGAGCAAACGTTACAGGTGTAATTAACGTGTCGGCACAATGGTCCTTACAGCGTCTTTCTCGTCGCAATTTCCTCCTATTTGGGTCGTCTTCGATCTATTCTTCCTTCCTCTAATCTTAGCTGATAACCGCTCTCGTCTCCACAATCTCCGTTGCCTAAATTCCAATCATCTATCCAGAAATCTGTGTCAAAAATCTCTCTGCAAAGCTTTTTAATACTTCTTCTCCCCTTCTTTAGTTCATATCCCAAAGGTGGCAGGGATGACCATTAATGAATCATATTTATGTTTACTCTTCTCCGGGAGTAGCAGTTTTTGCCCCTCTCCCCCAAGGTTTTTGCGGGAAAAGACCACCCGATGCCGCCGAACCCCACCATAGTTGGGTAACACTCCAGGCGCGCCGTGATGTCTGGGATTTATTGTCCCTGGCTCAAATACTGTCTCCTTTCTTTTGACTCCGCACCGCCAAAGTCCGAGCAGATGTGTTTGACCATTACAAATTGTTCCAGGAAGACAATGCATCGTCTCACACTTCAGAGGTTGGCATGGCGAAAATCAACCAATTAGGATTTTCACTGCTTGATTACTTCCTTAATCACCAGATATAACCACAAGCGACTTTATTTTGTTCACTTAGATATAAGTCGCGCTCGGGAGACATTGACTTTCGTCAGAAACAATTATTTAGCAACAAAAAAAGCGCCGAGTACTATTAAAGAAATGGGGGCATCGCCGGGAGAAGTGTGGAGACTTATAAGGATACTATATATAAAAACAAAATTAATTTGAAGAAAAAATATCTAGTATCTTTATTACATCAGAGACTTTGCACACCACCCTCATGAAGTGAGTAGCTTTCGGCTTGCAGCCAGGTTCATTTGTGAAACACAATTGCTGTAACATAAGTTACAAAATAACAAAATAAAATATAACTTAGTGTTAAAAACCAGCTTCATTATTTTTAGCTGGCTTCAAGAACGTAACTTCACACTTTACGTAATATTGTCATCCCCAATGAAAATCAAAGGACGTATATGGTATCTGCTTATTTTAGACTGATTTAAAAATAACAATATTAATTAAAATCCAAAAAAAATATTTTAAATTACATAACATTATTGCGGTGACAAAAAGATTTAATCAGAATTTTTCTTTCTTATTTTCGCGTTCACTACACAACCGTAGTAATTAATATTATGCAACAGTGATATAGCACGGCTGTTACGGCTAGTAAAATAATATTGCTCAAATATACAGTATACATGAAATGCTTAGTAGCAGTAGAGTGTAAATATTTAAGTGGGAGTGGATGATGAAATTTCCATGGAGATGGTAAACTCGAGAAAAGCTGTAACGAGGAACAACGATAGCACCTCACAAATTGGATAGAACAGCTTGTTGCTGAATTACTGTAGGTGAAACTTGGATGCAGTGATACAGTTCGTAGCAGGAGTCACATGTAATTCATTATTCCACTTTCGCACAGGTAAACAGAGTAGCAGCTTGCGCCTCTCTTTTCATACGGTTCGTTAGGTCTAGGTAATTACCTTCGCCCAGCAGAACCGCACGCCAACGTCCATTTTTCTCCTCTAGTAATCGACTATTCAGCAATCTTCTCTGCCATCTACCGTGACTCACATTATTATTGTTTATTGTATAACACTCTCATCTGTATAATACATTATCTAAACATTTTATCACAATATTTTATTTATTAAAATATCATTAATGCTTCAAATAATTTCACATTCAAATATTTACTTCTTTATTAATATCTCAAGCAAACCAGTGTTAAAATTGCCAATTTCTGTATAATTATTTAAACATTTTCTGTTACAGATTCTCTTTAATAGCATAGCGGCAGATTTTGTTGCTTAATTGTTAAGTTCGAAACTTTAAATATTCTATAATACTGTTATTGGAACAACGATGCGGAATGTGGTCATAGATGCCATTCATTTTTTATAGAGGTCTTATTGACGTCAACTACATTATAACAAGATGCAGGCGAAAATTGATGTTACGTTTTGAAGATTTCATTCTTACGAAATACAATTTATTTTGTATTAATGAAATTACCTTTAGCCGAGGAGACGTCTAATTGGAGTAGGGCAACGAATCCTAATTGAAGCCAAAAGTAAGGGATACCGATTATTATGATGCCAAAAAGTGTGAAGCTTTTCCTTAAGGTTTTACCCTGAAAGTTCTAGGTATTTACTCCCCCCCTTAACTCCCTGAAGAGAAAGAACTTTGTTTTGCCTACCCCGAGATAATCTAATTTCAAGGTCAATTTACGAAGTAAATAAAAAATGTAATAATAAGTTTGTAATTAATATTTACTTGTGGGATGATGGTGTTAATTGAATTTAATTAATTTTATTTTATTATAATGTATTAATGGGGATTTATTATTGAAAAGAAAAGACTAATTTAACTTTAAAATTTTGAATTTAATATAAATAAAATATTTCAGCCAGAGCAAAGAAGGTATTATAAATTATCAAGAAAATTGTATTAGAACAATAAATTTAGATGAGACTTTGAAATCAGAGTACTCTATGGGGTGAATTGAGAAGCAATTTAGATGTTTAACGGCAATAGGCCTGGCAAATGTGAACTCATTCAAATTCAATGCAACGATAACCGCGAATTTTCTATGTCTGCATCCCGACCTGCGTCGATGATGATGGTGGTGGTGGCTGCATCCTCTGTTCATCATTGTCCGGGCGGAATCTCGAGGACAAATCTGGCGGAGACTACCTTATCTCCTTCCGGCGGCTAAAACTTTAGTGTTTGGTCAGCATTAGCCGGCCTCTCTCCTTCTCTCAGCGGCTAACATTTTAACTTTTGCATCAACTGTCTTCCCTCTCCCAACACCTTCTCTCCCATCTCCCGTTAGTCTACCGTCACCCAACATCTTCTCTCCCGTCTCTCAACACCTTCTGCTCATTTGCTCCCTCCTTCGAATCTAAACATCTTCTGTTCTTCTTCAACAAAATCCCTTCCCACGAAAACCTGGTGGGAAGCTACATAATTTCAAATAACCAATAGGCTGTTATCCTCAAAAGACTTCTATTGGCTTGTTCTTTAACAATTACAGCCAATAGGAAAATTTTCTTGGGCTAAATACTGCATGTGTTTTGCGTTTCTACGTCAGATTCCAAATTTTCCACACAATTTCCATTTCGCCAGGATTATTCACGGCCATCCCTTTTTTCGTGAATGATCTCTCTCCCGACATACAACCGGAAGGGTCTTCCTTTTGTCCTAAGGAATGCGAATGCCACCCAAACAGCCAGAAAAACAGATGCACAAGCTTAAAGTTTCAATTCGCGTATTTAATACATTCCAAGTTATACATGTGTAAAGTTATTTTGTTATTATTTAAAAAATTGTTAATATTTTTATTTCAGTGTAATTATTTTACCACATTTACGTTTAACATTACAATATATTAAATGATTTAATTGTCGTATGCGATCCCGATAGTTCGCAACGTGGTAAGTTGGACGCAGTGAATTATCATAAGTTAAAGATATTCCGGGAGGATTGTCGAGTTTAGTGAGATGTCATAGGGTGAAGTATTTTTTTGTTACTTTGAGGAGAAGGTGATAGCCAATGCAAAGGCAAGCAGAACAACAGTTCACATAGTGTATGGACAGGTTATGTCCAGATATTTATCCATAAAGTGCATATTACTGAAATAATCATAATCACTCAAAATGGTATTTCGATGGAAAAGAAGCACCCGTTGGTTGAATAACGCCAAAGTACGCTGAGTTATGGGAAGCTGAGCATCATGCAGCGATGGCGATGGCAGCACAGATTAAAATATGCATTGTTGTCTCTGCTGCTAGCTCCGGAATTCTCTGACAATAGAGGTAACTTTATAATACATTAATATACATTTGTTTTCCTTTTTATTGAAAATAACCCTTTGGCATTTATAATTGTTTCCCATTTACCACTGAAAAATTTTCTTGTTTTGATAAATTTGAAATGGTGACGTATCTTAATTTCTATTCAGATATTGAAGTCCACTGGCCTAAAGAAAATACATATAAATTAAAAGAATTTATTGTAAATATTATTTGGAATTTTTATTAACAATTTGTAAAGCAAACTGTGAAAAGTAATTGAGAAAATGCGATTCACTTTTCAGATAAATTGGTTGATAATTGGCACTCAGGGTTGCCGTGGCGCCCGCAGACCAATTACATTGCACCCACCAGTATTCCACCACATCAGAAACACTGATTAAAAATATTAATTAATTTTCTGTGTCAGCAGCCATTTACGTAGGGTTTACATTTTGTAGTGAGAAGTGGGAAAAATGAAATGAGCTGCATATAAAATAAAATGAAATTTCGGCTCGTCATAATGTAAATTATTATGTTCAAACAAGAATTTATTAGTACATAAATACAAATCTGGACTCGCCGATGATCATTTATAAGCTCATTTGCTGTCATATTTATGAGACACTCGCCAATGAAATGCATTGTGACTAATATCTCACTGACAGATGTTATTTTTATGAAAACTTTATTTTTTTTGTAACATAATATAATGAACTAGGGTTGGATTATTTTAATTTAAATAATAATGAACTATAAAATTGAATTTGGTTAATTAAAACAAATTAAATTTATTCACAAAATAAAATAAAAATAACTACAATAATTAATAACTTTGGGTCTAACTTCAAGAAAAAAACCTCTGCTAGCTTAATTGCCATTTGATAAGACTGTAATGGACATTTTTAATGGGCTTATCTTTGCAGCATTACACACCTGAGACACACGCACCTGCGTTTCTTCTTTTCGTAATGGTGGCTTCCTTCCAGCGCTGATTTCTGGGCCCGATTAAGTAAACTGTTGGGGCGACCTTGCTGCACGCTGCCGTCTGTCTTCTTTAGTTTGACTCCGTATTCAAAACAAACTTTTAAAATTCCTCTCCACCTTCCTGCTTCAAAGCTCCATCCCGACTCATCAAATTTTAACTACTCTCGTGCCGTGATTCACCTCCACCACCTCCAGAAATCTTTCTCCTTGGTAATTCCGTTCCCGACTGACTCAGTTTTTGTCCTCCACCCTCGCAGGTACCAGAACTATAACCCGCAAGGTGGCGTTTTTGGCACGAACTCTCCCGCGCCTTGGTGTTTACCTGCGACGAAGAATTCTACAATACGGGGAATTCTTCACGCAGTGGCGAAATAAGATGGCGGCTGCCATGTCTACTCATTACAATGAACATTAATTCTTATCCTTTAACATCATATTTATTGATTTATTATTTATTATCCTTATATCAATACATTAAGTATAAATAAATGGTGCTCACCACACTTCTTATATTTTGATAATGTGCTTTAGTGTACAAGAAAGGTTAAGAACCATGCTTTAAGCGAAAATCACTAAATAATTCAATTGCAAAAGATATATGACCAAAAACACAGGTTGTATTTAAATCTTTGGTAGTGCATATTGGGATAATATACTGAATTAAAACTGTGTCCATCTTTTACAGTTGAAGATTCTGATGGGCATTTTTGCGCAGTATTGGTCTCAATGAGCTGCTACCTGATTTATTACGTTCCCGCATTATCCACGCTCACATACATGAACAGTTTTTGATTTATGGTTTTTGTGTAAACAAGTACTGTTGCACACAGTGTAAGCAATTAATTAATATTTAGGAAATTGTAAGTTATGAAGATGAAATATTTAGTAAAAGTACTAAGGCATGCAGAATGGCTTGTTATTTGCATGAGATACATACCATTTCTGATGATTCGACACTGAGTTTCCGGTGATCCTGAGCAACTGTAACGGGAAGTTACGGCTTCACGGCGACTTAACGTTTCAGGAACTACGTGCACGCAGGGGCAACACGAGAAGAACTGCTTGAAGCCCCGTCGGAACCTGCTCAAAAAACGACAAGAATTTCCTGCTACTTACTTTCATAACAAAAAATGTCATATTATTATTTACAGAAAATGATAACATTTATACGAGTAGGGACTGGTCATGCGAATGAAAAAATGGAGCAAAGGAACTTAACATGCTATTTGAAACATATTACTGGGAAACGGCCATGGAATGAAATTATAATCAAAATCATAGTTCTTTAGGAGTATGTAACCGCCAGTTCAAAATAAAAAGTAGATAAATATTCACTCCTAAACATGCTAGAATAAATTGAATTCTATAAGAAAATTAATTTGGTATCAATTTAATAAAACATAGGAAGTGCAGTGGCCTTTTGAATTTGAATTTAGCAGTACTAGTGTTGGGCAGTGATGGTTTTTTTTTGAGTCGTTTAAAGTCGACTCTTTTAAACGACTATTTGGCTCTCCGAATCCCATCCGATTCGATTAACAAGATTGAGCTTCAATAACAATAATGCAAATAATAATTATAGAACAAAATATATAATATTTATAACGTCATTTATTTATAAAAACTATTAAAAACTATAAAAATATTTTCTGTAACCATTTTACAAAATTTGTATTGCTATTTACATAAAGGATTTGGGAAAGTTTTTAGGGCTTGAGCCGACTCCTTTTCGGTCATGATGTGCCCGGCTTTGGAAAATACATGTTCACAAGGAATCGATGCTGCGGGAATACAGAGTCTTTTTAACACTAAAAGATAGGGATTAGGATTATTTTCCCCTCGTCCCACCACACTTGGGTTAAGCCCAAGTAGTCGGAGTGGGTTTGTGATTCGAGAAAATAAAATATTATGCAAGAGGTAGAACAAAACTATGTACACATCGAAAACACAAAAAAAATTGTTGGGAATAATATGTTAACTATGGATGTAGAGAAGTCGTAAGAATCAGAAATCAAAATTAATTTTCAGTCATGATTATTTTAGGAATAATTAAGACTTTACCATACTGATTGTTATAAAAGGGGCTAAACCTATCACTTTCAAAATTTATTAGGAGTGTTATTGTTAAATAGTTGTTGGAGAGTGCCGCTCATAAGCTTATTCGATTCAAAACCTAAGACGATTCTCATATATCAAACACCAGAGCCGACTCTGGGAATCGCTCAAGACTCGGCGACTAAAGCAATTTGTTCACGACTCTACGAATCGAACAGTGAGTCGTTTAAAAGAACGATTATCTTTTATAAGATTCGACTCTTAGAATCAATTCTCGGTTCCTTTTCCCACCCCTAATAAATACAAATATTGAAATTAGTATTAGCATGTCGTAATACGCGAGTGGAATATCACAATTTACTGTGGTGTGTGACATGGTTATTTCATTTAATTTATGTATTTTCAAAAACACGGACCACGTTGGAGGAGGAAGACAAGGACGAATTCTGGCGCAGGTTTTACGGTCTAGACCGCAGATATCTCGAAGGCAGGTAGTGTTATATATATCAAATAAAGTAAGCAGCCAGCAGGAAGATAGAGATTCAATTAGAGGAAAGTGACGTGGTCGACCACACGGAGGGAGGGCCTAAGGATATAAAAGGGACGAGAACAGGAAGACCTAACGCCGCGTGAGGCAACTTTTGTGTCCGATAGACGAAACACACAGCCAAATGTTCTAGACGTAGCACTCGTCAAGGGCGTCACAGTTTCTCTAGACCTCACGGTCTTACAGGACCATTACCCAGTAGTAGTTAGCAATACATGCTCTATTCAGTACAAAGACAAGCGCATCATGTTCAACTATCGGAAGGCAAACTGGGATTTATCCCGGGAAACCTTAGATAGAAATATGAACCACACAGACAACATCAACAGCGAGACAGACATACATCAGTCTGTCCATTCCCAACTGTTTAACGGGTCGGTTCTTCCGGACAGAATTAAGGATTTGATATCCCTTATAAACATTCTTGGCGACTAGATTAAAAGTATGATTAACACATCAACAGACTTGAGCATTATATATCAAATAAAGTTACACGGAAGCTGGGAATGGGACAAGTTCCTATCCAGGTTCAACAGCTCAACAGGTTCCACGTGGCAGATGGTGAGACACTTAACACTGGAGGTATACCAAGTACCAACACTACATGGTCCGGCAGAATATGCCTATTCCGACTCGGAGAAGATCAAACTGCTGGCAGACACATTAGGGGCTGCACTCCAACCGAATGACGATCCATTAGATCAGATATTCACAAAATAAACGAACCAGGGGTTAAGCCCAAGTAGTCGCCGAGCCTATACGGCATATAAACATAGACGAAATCAGGTGGGCTACACGAAAAAATCATCCCGGATGGAATTCAGAATCGAGTTCTCAGCTTTTCCCACGAGCACTCGAACTGATAAATAAAATAAAATGCCATCTACCACATAGAACACCAAGACGTCTGGAAACATCCGGAAGCTCGGGAAAGACCACTCACGTCCGACTAACTATGGGCCCATAACTTTAATTTTCTCCCTAGGTAAAATTCTCGAGATGGTCATTTTGCGCAGATCACACAACAGTGCACAGAAAACTATCCCTAATCCGGAGCAATTCGGCTTTACGAGCCATCACTCTACAACACACAAGCTACTGTGAGTAGTTGAACACGTCACAGAAGGTTACAATCTGGCAATCTCTACGACATCCGTTTTCCTTGACGTCGAAAAGTTTTTTGATAGGATACGGTATAACGGTCTGATCCGGCGACTCAATGGCTGTAGCTTCCCACAGGGATTCATACGGTTGCTCCACTCATACCTGTCACTCAAAACATTCTCCGTTGATGTCAAATAAACGAAGTCAAAAATAAGAGGAATAGGAGCAGGAGTGCCTCAAGAAATATTATAAGGCCTGTCCTACACACCATTTTTATAAACGATGTCCTCACAACAGAAGAAACCCAGGTCGCCATATTCGCGGACGAGACCGCTATCTGTGCTCAGCCGATGCGACCATCGGCACTCAATACACCCGAACCATGGTTAAAACGGTGGTGAAATAAGTTTAACGTTGGTAAATGTGAGGGACTCTTACTAAAATGTTCAACTATCGGAAGGCAAACTAGGATTTATTCCGGGAAACCTTAGATAGAAATATGAACCACACAGACAACATCCACACGCCACACAAAGACTTGTCCATTCACAATCGCCCGATTCAATTTCGAGGCACGGTTAAATATCTAGGAGTCTCACTGTATCTGGCCCTAACATGAAGGCTCCATACCAGGAACAATCTTGTAGAAAAGCAAAAAATAGGCTAAAACGGGTATACCCTATGCCTAATAGAACTAGCATAATTAACACATCCACAGCCCGTGCCCTATACTTAACACTCATACGGTCAATTGCAAAGTATGCAAGAACAGTCTGGGGCTTTGCAGTCAAGACCCACCTCCGTAACCTCCAGATTGTGCACAAGCACTTTAAAAGCATTGCCAAGGAACTTTGGACGGCGCGCACTAAAGACGTCCATCCTGAATTGAATATTCTGACACTCATGGACATTATCAGAGAACATGCCCAACACCCCCATTATTATCTAAACATGTTTTACGGACCACGCTTCTTAATGGATTTTTACAGGACATAATCGGCGATCCAGACGTGAAGAATAGGATACACGTGCATGATACCCAAGCCCAACTACATCTTACAAACACTATCCAAACGCATAATGTTGTTGCAGAAGAGCAGTTAATAGCTTATCATCCCATATAACTGTCGAAAATTTTTTCCGGTAAATAGACACTTCAGGTCAAATTGTCGGCACAGATTGACGCTCTTAATTCTGTCCCTTTCACAATCTATCTGCGTGAAAGACATATTAATGGGTATTATGCCCTCAAGAATGGATCAAACACAAGTTACTATTCCTTGTGTTCTAGTTATTTTACTATCAGCGCGTGCAGAGAAAGTGTAGGAAGTGGTTGACCCTCAGTTTGATGGTGCGTGCTTTCTCGGGGGCACCGCCCTTGGGACCTTTTGTCGCATTAATAAAAAAATGGACACAGCCTATGTTTGCCATTTGGCTAGTCAGTGGTTTGGAACGTCTGTGTTCGCGGGGCTGCTAAAGCACGCCCATGTGCTTGCATTTTCGCGTCATATTTTTGGCATCGGATTTCGGCAGCTGAGTAAGTCAGTTCTGTGTAGGTTGATGGTGGTCACTTTCTGACGCAGTTAACAGTAAAGTAGACGCTTAAGCAGAAGGACGACGTCATGACCGACGAGATGAATACAGCTGGAAGCACGGGTCAATGACAGTACCGCACAGACCGAAGGGAGACGAGAATTAACTATGTATAGACGCTAACTAAAATATGCCTTTATACGTGATAGTTACCTTAATGCCCTGTTAAACAACTTTATCTCTATTGCCCGATTTTGGTTTTGTTTCAAATTTTCAAGTAAGATTTAATAATAAAAATAGTTGTAAGATATAACAGAAAACGTAGCCCAATTGAGGAAGTTGTTTTTTGTTGTTAATTATACTGTAAATTTAAAAACCAATTTTAATAAATCCATAAAGTCAAGTAGCTTTAAATGACCATTTTATAATAATTACAATAAATTTAAGACCCCACCTATGCCGAACTAATTGAACAATATATTTCACTTACCATGTATATATCCATAAATATATATTAGCTGAATTTATTATTATATAGTAGCATAGATTTATCCTGTACGTTCGGGTAACCGCCACCATTACAGTTCTTCATTAGTAGACAATTATTTAATATCCTTCCTTGTAATTACATTTATAGTAATGGCTAAATGCAGAGAGATAAACATAAGATTATTTACTTTGCGTACTTTCACTCTTCTATGTTATATGACACAATTTTCTGCGAGTTCTATCAAATAGAGAGAAGTGTTTTCAATCATCGGGAAGCCTACGTGATTAGATGGATTTTTTAATAATACCATGCTCTTTCAACGAGAACGTGAAGCAAAGAGCTTTTCAACAGCTTGGAAATTATGACTAATATGTCACTGTTTGTTATAACTTAAAAAATAAAAATACATTGATAAATAATAAATATACGGTTTGTTGAAACGGAATTAAACAAGCTGTGTGTGAGGAATTACTAAAATTATTTATTTATTTAAAAGGGCCTACATATAAAAAAGAATTTCGTTAATGCCTCACACAGCTTGTTTTATTCCATTTCAATATCCACCCGCCCTTATTAAAAAAAATTTTTACAAAGGCACAAGTACTATTTATAAACAGAAGAATAAATTATAAAAATGGATTCTTTCACGAAAACTTTCAACCTAACGCCAATCCCTGTCACATAACCAATACATACAGAGGACAGCATAATACAATTTCTATAAAAAGAAAGCTCCATACTGAACTCACCCACCCACACCTTTTTTTCCAGATCCGATCAACCTTGGTGCCGAACCCATCATAATTCTACATATTCTATAAGAATGCATTAAATATACTACTGAACGTCAAATGACAATTGCCAATGACACAGCTGAAGAATTCTGCTATCAACTGGCAGCAATCAAGGACCTACTCACTTTTGCCTCCATCACCCAGTTGTCAACATTTAATTTAGAATACTCAAATATGTTCCTAAGTCTTTGTAGTTGACGTGATCTTAATAAATAATAAAAATAATACATTCTAGAAACTCATCTTATTTATATAGATTTACGGAACGCATATGACAGTGTTCCTCTATCTAAATTATGGTCGGTGATGGAAAATCAGCAAATAAAAGAACTTTTATTAACGCCATAAAAAATTGTATACAGGAAATTTCAACAGGGTCAAAGTTGGAGACATAGAGTCATCAGAATTCCACGTAAATAAAGGATTGAGACAAGGCTGATGTATAGCACCTACGCTTTTTAAAATATATTTGAATGATGCACTCAAAAATTGGAGAAACAAATGTCACACCATGAGAATACACTGTATATTTTGAATTTTTCTGATGATGAGGTTATATTCGCCGAAGATGAAGATGATGCATACTACATACTAAGAAAATTGAATGAGGAATATGTGAAATGGGGCTTACAAATAATTTTTTATAAAACCGAGTATATTGTAGTCGGAGAGGCAATACAAAGATTTTGGACCACACCAGAGGTTGGTGGAACAGTATAATCACCGAAGCTGTAAGAATTAGAACCTCTGGTAATTTAATGAACCGATACAGCGGGTTCCAGCTCAGCAAGGCCTGGGACACTATCCTTGCTTCAATGAGGCATAAAACAACGCGAAAAACCAATCGAGAGAAGAGCGACAAATCAGGACCCTGCATTTCGACCGCGAGGTCTTGTGGAGGGGAGCGAGGACACGGATATAAGCGGTGCAGACACGGTAAAGTCCCTAAAGAACCTCCCTCAATCCGGGCTCACATATATAACAAAATTATTCAATAGCTGCCTGAAACTACACCATTTCCCCTCTTCCTGGAAAACGGCAAAAGTTATTGTATTTAAAAAACCAGGAAAGAACCCTCTCTTCCCCCAAAATTATCGCCCGATCTCCCTTCTCTCGACACTGTCGAAAACATTCGAGAAGGTTATACTCTCGCGCCTCAATGACTTTTTAGAAAGGAACTCTATTCTCATCCCGGAACAGTTTGGTTTCAGGCACGGTCACAGTACAGTCCATCAAGCAGTTAGGTTGGCACACCTTGCATACGAAGGATATGCCAACAAAACGTATATAGCAGGCGCAGTACTCCTAGATCAAACACAAGCGTTTGATAGGCTATGGCATGATGGACTTTTCTACAAACTAGATCAGTTAGGATGTCCGGACTATTTAACACATTGGTTACACTCATATCTGAGTAACAGACACTTTTATGTCTACTGGGATGGAAAGGCCAGCCCTATTAGGGAAATACAAAGCGGGGTTCCCCAAGGAAGCTGCCTTGGGCCAACCTTGTTTAACATATATATTAATGACGTCCCAAAGAGTACGGAAACCGAACTAGCGTTATACGCGGATGACGCAGCTTACTTCGCCACAGGACACAATCAAAATTACGTCGCGAAAAAGCTCCAGCGGTCCGTACAGAGCTTCCAAACCTGGGCAAACCGCTGGAGGACGAAAATCAATGGGGAAAAGACCCAGGCCATAATGTTCACTAGAACTAGAAAACCCCCCATTGTAGACATTGTTGCCGGGGGAACCAAAGTCCAATGGACTAAGTCTGTAAAGTACTTAGGACTAAGACTGGACAAGCGACTGACCTTTGGGGAGCACATTAAAGAAACCAAAGCGAAATGCTACTCAGCAATAAGAAGCTTGTCCCCGATGTTTAAAAGCCGTGGTCTTAGCCTAAAAACTAAGCTCATGCTTTACAAGACAACTGTGCGTCCTGTACTCTTGTACGGTTGCGAGGTCTGGGGTGTAGCAGCAGATACAAATGTCAAGAAGGCTCAGGCAATACAGAATTGGTGCATCCGATTGATCACGGATGCGCCAAGATTTACTAGGCTAATAGACGTACATAGTAGTTTAGGTTTAGAAACAGGAATTTAGTAGGGCATAGGGCGGACACGTTCTATGAAAAAGCAAACGTGTCCACCTATGATGACATTAGGTTAATTTCAAATAGAAATAGTTTATTAAGAGATAGGGCCTGTAGACATAGCGTAGAAATAGGCAACTTAGGATAGGTAATTACTTTAACTTAGATAACTGTAATATTAAAGTTTAGGGCATGCCTGGGCCCAATAAGATACGTAGGCAAGTAAAATAAAAAGTTTATAATCAAACTGAGGCAAGGTCTCCTGCCCGGAACTCAATCGTACTTGCGTCCTCGTGACCATCACAGGTCTAAGCGTTCTCGGCATCACAGTTGCTTCCTGGCCCTGGTCGGAGCAGCACGTACGGGACTTCCTGGTCGAGCCTACTACTTCCTCATCCGAGGAAAGCGGAACACCGAGCAAGTCTCAACCTGTCTTCGGGCAGAGCGACGCGTCCACGTGGCAGCTAGCGGCAGAACTCCTGGTTTTGCCGCCGTCTCATCGTCTATCGCCTTTGTTACTAACCCTTAAGTGCTCGCTTATTGTGTAACAAAGGCTCTTCTTTCCCACCTTTACCTGGTTGGGGGCTAGCCCCACATAGTGTTAGAGTAGGGAATTATCAGTGCCAGCGGCCCCTTCACGTGGGATAACTGCGCGTACTGTAGGTGCGATTAGAACATACCCAAGTCCTCCATACACACTATCTTCTCCCTGAGGCTACCGGAAATCTAAAATAAAAAGAGGAAAGAAACTACTTTAAAACCCGGTGGCCGATCGGAAGGATGGCTTCCCCACTCCGCTCGACCCGCAGCCGCTCCAATCCTGGCTGCACAGTCTGCCGAATGGCAAATTGTAAAGGGGAAGAGAAGGAGTCCCCCTACAGGGAGTCCTGGCGTCTCTCCCCTAATCATAAACAAGCGTAAGACCTCAAAGCCAAGACACGAGATTCCCAGGACTGAACTCGTAATGAACAACGCTACACGGGCTAATTCCCAAGTCCAAGCCCAAGCCAGCACATCAACACAGGACGCCCCAGTCCAGCCCACCACAACCAATGATTATATCAATATTAAGTTTAAACAGTCATTATTATAATTCCAAATTCAACCATCAAACAATTATTATTTTTGTCAAGAATAATAGATTCTATTTTTATAGGTCTGTGAACTTCACTTTGATGACTCTGATATTGAAAAAGAAACCAGTGTTTATGATGAAACAACTGGTAAGAACATCAGAGTTGGCTTGCAGCGATACAGATTGAAGAAAACTGCTGTACGCAAAGTGTTCCTTCGGTTACCTCCTTATCTGACCAGCAATCAACGTGGACTAGAGGATCCAGATGATCGGAAGTTTCCCTTGCAAAATGAACAGCTGCAACTTGCAATCCAGAGAAGCTTACAAGGAAAGGAAATAGAAGATGAGGGGAGCAGGTTTCATAATTATGAAGAGTTTTTATTGTGTTTAAGTAATGCAACAGTGTCTGCAGAATGATGAACATTTTTTAGCTTATGCTAAAGAAAAATATAGTAAACTTCAGAAACATGAAAGGATAGTGACTTTAATGGTTGATGAAATTTATGTAAAGCCTTACTTTGATTACAAGTGTGGAAACATTGTAGGGATGGCCTTTGATAGCGAGAAAGCAGCTACGAGTGCACATGTTTTTGTGATTCAGAGTATGTTGTCATGTTTTAAGGATGTAGTTCATATCCTGCCAGTTAAAACTCTTTCTGCAGACTCCCTTCATTCAGTGTTAAAAAAGGTCATTTTGGGACTGGAAGATATTGGCTATAATCTGTGTAATTACAGATAACAATTCAATAAATAGAAATACTATGTCATGCTTTTCAAATCCATCCAATTTCAAGTATTGTGTACCCTCATCCCTGTAATTCGGGCAGACCCCTATTTTATATCATTGATGCTGTACACATTTTAAAATGCATAAGGCATAACTGGTTAAACCAGCACAATATAAATAAGAGCATGTTTTACCCAGATTTTGATGCTTTTCCTGAAAAAGTGGTCATAAAAACTGCATTCTTTACTGTTTTGAAAAGGCTATATGAGTTGGAACAGTCTGAGATAGCAAAATATGGTTATGGACTTAATTTCAGAGCTTTAAATCTATCCAACTTGGAACGACAAAATGTTCAACTTGTTTTGCAAATATTTAATGAACATGTGCTTTGTTGGAATTGGGAGAGAAGCATCATCTTGACAACCACAAAGAAACTGCACAGTATATTCAGCTAATATATCAATGGTGTGTTGTGAATGTCAAATCACCAGATAAAGGAAGAAGATTAAGGCATGTATTTATGCAACCATTAAGAAACCAGACCAGTGATAAATCATTTCAGTACTTACAAAAACTTTCAAATTGGTTGGATGTGTGGAAAACATCTGGATGCTGTACTGGAATATTGACAAGAGAGACACATTTTGCCCTTTCACATACGACACATGCAATCATTGAAATGTGTCAGTATTGTATATCTGAATTAAAAATGAAATATTTTTTGACTGGTTAAGTCCAAACTGATTCACTGGAGGAAAGGTTTGGTAAATATAGATACTTGGCTGGCTGTCAATACCATGTATCTATTAGGCAAATATTTGAATGTGAAACAAAATTGAGAATACAAAACTCAATTGATTTAAGTATGTGGTCCAAAACATATGGAAAAGTCACCATTGACTCATTTGATTTTGATCAATCTTGGGTAGAGCTGAAGGAAAAATGTGATTCTAGTTTAAAAGTGGTGATGAATGAAAGTGATCTTATTCTTGAAAAAGATGTAATGCCTGTATTGACTTTTCTTGCTGGTTACTGTGTTCACTCCATTTATAAACATTTCAAGTGTGAATCGTGCAAAAATGAGTTCAGTGTTAGTAAAGAACTTGTAGCGAATAGTAAAATGTATAAACTTGTGAGTGAACTTGATGGGGTAACTTAAAATTTCCCCATGAAGATGTTGTACTCATGGTACTGTATACTTATGTAGTAGTAAAAAAATTAATAAGTGAAAGAGAATTAGAATTTCTACAGTAAATAATCAAAGACTAGCTGTGACACATATCACACATGAAATATTAAGAAGTAAAGAGTTTTGTTCCCTTGATGTTAGTGCTGTGGGACATAAAGTTGAACACACTGTGAAACATATATTGTGGGTAGCAGCTAACATTCTGCTGAAAAATTACTGTGCAAGACAAAATGATTTACGGGTGCTTGGAAAGACAGGCATGAAACAAAAACTGGAGACTTTAAAACTGTAAAAGTATACTGATGTATTGAATGTTTAATTTGTAATAGTAAAATATTATATTATTATTTTGTATTTATATCCTTAAATTCAATTTTATATGCAAATTTGTTTGCTTTTAAAGAATAAAATGATGTTACTATCCAAGTCAGTTTCTTTACTGAAAGAAAAATTATTTGGACGTTTTACAATTTCACTTTGACAAATAAAAGTTTGAGTTTTTCGGTGATTGGTTATAATTCATATTGACTAAAAGTGAAGAAAGGAATACTCATAAATATGGCAAAGTAATGCGACAGGAAGCACTACGCCCCTGTCTGCAGTCGGTCGCTTAAAGGTGACGTCACAAAACCCACGTAATCAGTAGATAGAATAATCGATTCCCGTATTTTCATCTTAATTGTTAAACTCGCTCGCAGTTGCTTTGCTTCGGTACGGGTATATATAATACCACTGAGAATTCTGTGAACATATTTGTTTTTCTCACAGTAATATATTATCTCGCACTTGATCTAGATAATAAACAAACATTTTTAATTTCAAGTAATTAAGATAAACATAGAACTCTCAATGCGCACTGAATTGAGTGTTTTCTCGCATTGCCCCAACTCCCCCTCTCCCCTAATTTCCATGTCCTCTCTTATTTGTATTATTTTCCTGAGCTTTTAGCGATCGTGGCCTGGTCCGGAGGGTCGAG